>PVIR01005533.1:49610-71745 GCA_004026965.1 Petromus typicus
TCCGGCGCCTGTCTCGCAAGCGCAAGGACCCGGGTTCGATTCCCCGGTAACCACATAACAATACTGGGTGTGGAGACCCACACCCAGCAGCAACCAGTACCACGTACCACAGTGCCGGGCGTGGTGGCTCACGCCTGTAATCCCAGCACTCGGGAGGCAGAGGCAGGAGGATTGTGATGTGAGTTTGAGGCTGAGCTCAAGGCCAGCCTGAACCACAAAGCGAGACCCTGTCTCCAAAAACCTAAAAAAAAAAAAACCAAATTAAACCAAAAAGTGATGAGCAGAAATTAATTTTAATAGGTTTTAACCAACCTAATATATCTAAAATATTGTTTCAGAGTGTGATCACTATACAAGTGAAAATAATCCCTGCCTTATAGGGTTGCAGTTAAGGTTCAGAGTATAACGTGCTTGCAAGGTACTTAGAACATCTGTCACACGGTAAGCACTTAACAACTATAAGCTATAGTATTCACACTACTGAATGTTTATAGTACTATAAAATTATTAACTTACACTGACCATAATTCAACTTGTCTGTTTTAGAGAAGCTTTAATTTTCCTTAATGAGAGATTATAGTAGTTTCAAAACATGCAGATTTATAGGGTTGTTTTTTTTGTTTGTTTGTTTGTTTGGCATAATTGAAATACATAAAGGAAACTTAAGGGAACCTTACTGTCAGTAAATGAAGCAAACTATTCATACCAGCTTTAAATAATTGTGCTATGTGATTTGTCCATAGTCACTGAGGAAATGCTTCTACCCTGTCCGGCTCTATCATAGCACAGCATAGTGGTAAGCTTCTAGGCCAGCCATCAGTGACTCATGTTTATTCTGTGTGCGTAGGGCCATGAAACCCCCAGGAGGAGAATCTAGTAATCTTTTTGGAAGTGTAGAAGAAGCTGTTCCTTCAAACAGGCCCAATAGGATGGCGTCTAACATTTTTGGACCAACTGAAGAACCTCAGAATGTACCCAAGAGGACAAATCCCCCAGGTATGGACCATTGTAATTCCTAGATCCGTTGTTCTTTACCTAGTCTCTTTTCTGTTCTTTTTTCACTGAGGGATTTTATTTGTATGTTTTACATCCCTAGAAAAAGAATCCCAGGATTTTCACTCCTGTGTGTTTTCGTCTTGCTTCTTTGTGATCCATGATGCCAGCTGAGGTTGTCAGTATACTGAAACCAAACTGATGGGACAGGAGCAGATTTTTCTACCCTCTTCCCAGGTCTTGCAGTTACACATCAAACCTAGTCTGATCACTCCACACTTGTTTCACCTGCCTGTGAGGTTCACAACAGCTATATTTGTCAGTGTAACCATGCTTCATCATCAGTTAGAAATGGGATGATGGCTTTGAAGCATGACCTAATAAGAACCTGGGATTTCCCTCCTTTCCGCACTGTTGATCCTCCTGAGAGCATCAGCCAGGATATTCATACACACCATTTTGGTAGCACAGCATGGAAAGATGGCAGAAAGAATTCTGTTCTTTTGAAAATATGTTTTGTTTCATTATAGTAATCCTTCCAGGTATTTTCTTGTTCAGGTTATCCCTTATCTTCAGAGTTCTAACATGGAAGGAAGGCCTGCTTGGGGTTACTTCTGCATTTCAGATGACTCGGAGTAATCTTGGGGGTTTTTGTTGTTGTTGTTTTGTTACTGGTTTTTGTTGTATAGTACTGAGGATTGAACCTGAGGTCTTCACACAGAGAAACATCCCCAGCCCTTTTGGATTTTTTTTTTTGTCCAGACAGGGTCTTGCTAAATTCCCTAGACTGGATTTGAACTTGTTATCTTCCTGCCTTAGCCTCCCAGAGTGCCAGGATTATGGATGTGAGGCATTTTGCTCAGATCAAGCACTCTTGAATGCTTGACAGGGTTGAGTAAAGATGCTGAGGATACTCTAAGGAACAGGAAAGGGGAACCTTATCAGAACCCGAGGTGTGTCCTGTGAGCCTTGACAGCACAAGGCGAATTAATGAATAAAGACAGGAAATGAGACTTAAGAGAAGTTGAGTTTTGGGCCTGATCGGGTGCTGCTCTGGGCAGCAAAGGCTAGGCACCTGAGCTTGTCACACCTTTATTCAGTTTTTTGGGAGTAACAAAAGGAGTAAGATGACAGTGATAATCTAGAACAATGAGGAACTTAATGTTGATGAAGATCCTAGGCTGAGGAATTTATGTGGATTAGGAATTTGCGGTTCCTCAGGGGAATCCTTTCTCTTACTACTGGATTTTCCAGGAACCAAGATGTCTTCAACTGATGCAATTCTGCTTGGAGTGTTACAGCATCATGGAATCATTGAGTTTTTAGCTGTGACCAGAGGCAAAAATGGACTTACTTCTGAACATGATGTAGCTTGCCTATAGGGAGGAAAACTAGGCCTAGTTAGGTGGGATTCTGGCTTTTGAACCTCGTGAGATTCCTAAAATTGCATGCAAATTATTGTGTATTCAAAAATTTTTCTTAGAGATGGACATTATTTTTAATCTGATTTCAGTAGAATTGAAACTGGACAGAATTGGTCTAGTACACATCAGTACAGGTTTTCAACATTTACTCTGTTATCTAGTAGTTACAGATGGAAAGAATCTGAAAAGCTCCCCTTTGTTGATAGACCATCCTGATGAGTAACTACATAGTGACAGATACCAAGTACCTTTCTCCTGTCTATGAAGAAACAGCAAGGCTTGTTCTAGCTTTAAAATATCTGAGAGCCACACATGGGATTCAGAGCTGGAACAGTTTTGGGTACAGATATTGATCAAATGTAGAGGAACAAAAGTAATAATGTACTAAGTGTGATAAAACATCCCTGAAGTTCGAACACTTTGAGATGGGAGGATAATCGCGAGTTTGAGGCCAGCCTGGCCTACACAGTGAGTTCAAGGCCAGCCTGAACTATAGAATGAGACTCTTTCTCAAACAAACAAACAAAAAAAGCAGTAGGTTGGTTTGATTATGGGGTCAGGGGCTAATGTTGCTTTTCTTTGTTGTGTTTTGTTTTTAGAAAGAGTCGCTATATAGTTCAGGCTAGGCTTAAACTCACAGCACTACTCCTGCCTCATCCTCTGAAGTGCTGTGATTATATAGACTGATGTTGTTTTTGTTTGTATATTTTGTTTTGTGAGTTCAAGGCTGAGTTCAGGGACAGTCTGAACTACACAGCAAGACCCTGTCTCCAAAAGGTGGGCAGTGGGGGGTGTGCCTAGAAATCAATTTTAAAAATAAATCTTTTAACATTAAAAGGGGGTACTGGATGTGTGGTTTGGTGTGGAGACCCTGGGTTCAGTTCCCTGTATCACAGTTTGTTTGTTTTTTTTTCCCCAGTTCTGGGGATTGAACCGTTGAGCTGTATCTCCAGCCTCTTTGTTTTCAATTTGGTAATTTGAGATGAGGCCAGGTAATTTACATGTAGTCACAATGTTAGCTTGGGAGTACATCTTCTTTCCTTTTATAGATGATAGATAACTTGGCTCACCAGCACAGATTTTGGTAACATCTGTTGTGTAGCATAGTGCTTCGTGGCAGGTTGGTGTGTGCTGTGTGCTGCATGAAGATATGTCAGTTGATACTATATTGTGGCCATGTCTCTGCCTAAATGGGCATCCAGGCATTCTTGTATATGAAGCATTCTTGTATATGAGATGCACATTCTCATCACAGTTTGTTAACTCAGTAGCCAAAGATGTTATGTGTCTGGATTGCTGACATGTTTACTTATGCCTGGAAGTTCCAGCCAGAACAAGCTTAGAATGGCTAATAAATGTTATTTTCTAGATTACAGGTTTGCTTTGAATAGGGCATATTATTAACTTAAGAACTCTATGAACTAAATATTTAGCTCTTATAATCTATGACAAAATTTTTTGTTTAACAAAGAAGACTTAACTATGAGGAGTTAAAGAAACTCTCCAGTTCAATCCCCGGTACTGAAAATAAAACCAATAAAGAACATATGAATAATAAAGAAACTCTTCCGGAAATTGTACTGTTTCATTCTCTCTTCTTTCTAGAGAGCAGCTTAAGTTTAGACCTATAGGCTGCAGCAGGCGCCAGGTAAAGGGGCTGGCTGAGAAATAAGTCTCTGTGGGGAAGTTTTAAAATCTGAACATCCTACCCTGTTTGCCTAGAATGCAGGATATTCAGGGAGAAGAGTTTTTTGCAGTGATGAATGTGGCAGGGAGAGTCAATGGTGTTCTGGTGCTCATTGTTTTGTGATTGTTTCTGCAGGAGGGAAAGGAAGTGGAATCTTTGATGAATCAACTCCTGTGCAGACCAAACAACGTCTGAACCCACCTGGGGGGAAGGCTAGTGACATTTTTGGTTCCCCAGTCACTGCAACTTTACCCTTGGCACACCCAAACAAACCCAAGGTATGGCCCCTATTTAGATGGCAGACATGAAAAGGGAAAAAAATTGAGCCAAGTGCTCTTTTAAAAAGACTCCAAGGTAAATGTAACTCCTTATCAAAGGTAGATGACATTGATTTTCCCAAAGGTGGAAGTCATAGTCATGGGTTTGGAGTCTCCCTTGAGTCACCCAGGAACATGATTAGATCTCATAATTAGTAGGGCATTGGGATCCATCTGTGTCCACAGCACGGGACACCACTATAGGCAGCCATGCTGCTATTCCCAACACTGCCTCAGAGGTGGTAACTAAACACACAGCATAGGAGTTTATTCTGCATATATTTTTTACTACCTTAATTTGGAAAAGAAAGAAGATATGAGTCTTCTGGCATTGTGGTATGTGGTCACTGGGAATCGAACTCAGGACCTTGCACTTACAAGGCAGGCACTGGAACCACTAAGCTAAATACGGCCTCCTTTTTTTAGTTTTTATTTTATTTTACTTATTTACGTACTTATTAATTTATTTAGAACAGGATCTTATCATGTTTCCAGACAGACCTTGAACTCACAGTTCTCCTGTCTTTGGTGCCTATGGGCTGGGATTACAGATGTGTGCCATCACACCTGGCTAAAATGATGGCTTTTGTTGAGTTTCCCGAGATACAGTCAAGGCTGTAAGCTGTATGTGGTGCACACTTGTAATCCCAATACACAAGAGGCTGAGGCAGGAGGATCACAGGGAATTCTACACCAGTCTGGGCTCCGTAATGAGTTTAAAACTAGCCTGAACTCCATAATATGACCCTGTTTCAGAAAATCAAAACAAACAAATGAAGTCAGTCCTTGTGTCTGTTATCTCTGAACTTAATGTATTTGGCTAAAACATAGCTGGCTCTCTGATGAAATAAAGATGCCCTTGGAATGAGATGAGCATGATCTCATGTGCAGCACCAGTTCAAAGGCTGCTAGAACATTGAAGGCCTGAGCAGTACGACTTTAGATGTGGCTTTAGGAAGTATTGATGAAATTTGTAAATGAAATCTGAGATTGAGGCTTGATCAAAGCCAGTCCTGGTTTGTGTAAGTCCTAGAGTCTGTTCCAGCCTAGGCTGAAGGTTTATTGGTTTGAATGCTGGCGAAACTTTTCCAGGTCTTCCTTTAGCCAGAACTCATAATTATGAAGGTAAGGACTTTATTATTACCAAAATAATTAGCAGTCTCTTACGGAATTTGCTTTTCCATTTTGTGATAAAAAGTTAGGGTCTGATTCTTTTAAGACAAAATATATAGGACTAGGTATTTAGCTCAGTGGTTCTGGTGTCTGTCTCACAAGCGCAAGGTTGTGAGTTTGATCCCCAGTACTACATTACCACAATATCAGGCATGGTGGCTCACATCTGTAATCCCAGCACTTGGGAAGCAGAAGTAAGAGGATTGCTGAGTTCAAGATTAGTCTGGACTACATAGTGAGCTCAGGACCAGCCTGAACTACAAAGTAGACCTTGTCTCAAAAAAAAACCCCAATCATTTCTGATGTTACACTTGCATTGCTGCACTCTTACTGTATTATATCCCAGAAGATAGCACGCTGCAGAGTTGAAATGGGAGTGTATGAGAAAGTCTGACCAGGGCCAGCCTGTGTGTACTGCGTTGAAGCGATGTCTCTTTCAGGTTGGAGTCTTGTGGACCTTAAGTGTACACTATAATGGTGATTTTAAAGAGACCATTTCTGGGGCTCTGCCATATCTTGGCTACCCCTAAATGCATTAAAAGCCAGCATTTTCTACTACGGAAGGAATACAAATAGCCCAACACAGGAAAGAGCTTTAGATTCACACAATGTAGTAAATGGATTTGGTGGAGTATATAGACTGTTGGTACAATTGGGATCAGAATAGAACTTTCTGAGTATATTAAATGTAAAGGCCTTTTGATCAAGGAGCATTACAGAACCCGGCTTCATTTCCAACTTCATTGGAAAGATTACTGTTTCCAAACTGAGGTCAAAAAACATAACAAGATGAGCCTAGCTTTTGTGTAATACCAGAGAGCTAGGAAGCCATCACAGACACTGGGATGTTACTAGAGATCTCAGCAGTCAGTGTGGAGAGAACTCGGGCTGCATTTGGTCACTATTAAATATAAGAATTGCAACAGATTAACTTAATCAGCTATTTAGAATTCGTGGGTTCAAGAAATCTAATTTGAAGGCCGGGAATATAGCTCAGTGGTTCCCGCGCCTGTCTTGCAGGCGCAAGGGCCCAGGTTCGATCCCCAGTAACCACATAACAATACTGGGCGTGGAGACGCACCCCAGCAGCAACCAGTACCACATACCACAGTGCCGGGCGTGGTGGCTCACACCTGTAATCTCAGCACTCGGGAGGCAGAGGCAGGAGGATTGCTGTGATGTGAGTTGGAGGCTGAGCTCAGGGCCAGCCTGAACCACAAAGCGAGACCCTGTCTCAAAAAAAAAAAAAAAAGAAATCTAATTTGAGATTTGCTATTTAAAAGTCTGAGGCAGGAGAAACTCAAGTTTGAGGCCAGCCTGGGTAACATTGAGAGCTCAGGAGAGAAAAGTATTTTAGGTTCAATATCACTGTGTGATAAATCCAACAGTTAAGACTCCTATTAGTTCACTGTGGTCAGCCCAAAACAGGGTGGTCCTGGGAAGGCTAAGGCAATGATGATTGCAAGTTTAGGGCAGCCTGTGTAATTTAGGGAGACCTTGTCTCAAAATATAAAAGGACTGGGAGTGTAGCTCAGTGGTAGAATGATTGTTTAGTGTTTGTAAGGTCCTAGGTTCAATCCCTAGTACCAAAAAAACAATCATCATCAAGCTGGAATCATATTAAAATCAAGTAGTGACACTATACTCATACACTCAGGCTAATGCACTATGTAGGAAACTACATGACAATAGAGGGAGGGTTTAGAGATTAAATAGAGAAAGAGGAGCTGTAAGTATTTAGGTCTATGGTAGAGTGCTTGGCTAGCATGTTTTAGGCCCTGATTTGGATTCTAAGCACTGCAGGAGAATAAAGGAAGAAAGAGGGAAGAGAGGAAGGAGAAAAGAGATTTGTAGTCCTTAACACAGTCTCACTCTTGCTTTTTGTAGAGATGGAAAAACCCTACCCAAAAATTCATACAGAATCTCAAGGTGACCAATGTGCCCTCCCCAAGCTAAAACAGTCCTAAGAAGGAAAACATTGGAGGCTTGTGCTTCCCAATTCCAAACTTTAAAAGGAAGAAAATAAACTTTCATATTTATGCACATCTGTGTTATTTTTGTTTGTTTTGAGACAGAGTCTCGCTTTGTAGTTCAGCAGAGCCCTGAACTCACTATGTGTAGCACAGGCTGGCCTTGAACTTGTGGTGATCCTCCTGCCTTTGCCTCCCAAATGCTGGAATTACAGGTGTTTGCCACCACCCTCAGCTCTATTGTTTCGTTTTTTTCCTACTAGGATTCCAAAATATTAGCATGAGAAAAGAGCAAATGGTGTTTGGGAAATTAAATATGCACATGGGAAAAAAAGTTGCATCTTTATCATACACCATATTTTTAAAAAGAATTCAAAAGGCTTCAAATGAAGAGCAAAAATTAAAATTCTTATAAGCTAGGTGTAGAAATGCATACCTGTAATTCCAGCACTTGGGAGGGTGAGGCAGGAGGGTTGCTGCAATTTTGAAGCCAGCCTGAACTTCATAATGACAGCCTGTCTCAAAAAAAAAAAAAATTAAGAATTTAAGAGAAAATACAGAAAAAAATCTTTGTAATCTTGAATTTGGCAGTAGTTTCTTAAATAGGACACCAAAACCCCAGGCAATAAAATGAAAGATAAAGACTTCTTTAGAATTAAAAACTTTGCTGTGTCACAAGAACATATTGTCAGGACAAAGACAAACTGATGAGTGAAGGTATTTGCAAATTACACGATTGCTGTTAAAGATAATTCAATTAAAAAATGGGCAACAAACTGAATAGACATTTCTCGAAAGAAGGTGTATGTACAAAGAAAGCTGTACAAATGGCAATAAACACTTGAAAAGATGCATAGCTTCTGTAGTGATTAGGAAAGGGCAAACCATATTGATGTATGATGGCATCATCGTGTCTACTAGGTTTCATATAAAATAGTGACTGTTGGTGATGTTACAGAGAAATCGGAACCCTAATATATTTCTCTTAGGAGTGAAAAATGGTGCAGCATCTTTGACAGGAGTTTGGCAGCTCCTCAAAGTGTTACAGTGTTAGAATGTTACTGAGCCAAGGATTTAGCTCAGTGGTTCCAGCGCCTGCCTTGCAAGCGCAAGGTTCCAGGCTTGATCCAGGTAACCACATCCAACTCACTATGTGTAGTGACCAATACTGGGTGTGGTGACTCACGCCCACCAGCAGTCAGTACCACATACCACAATGCCAGTCGTGGTGGCTCACGCCCTGTGGTGGTCCCCCCAGCAGTGGGGAGGCAGAGGCAGAAGGATTGCTGCCAGCCTGAACTACTGAGCAAGGCCCTGTCTCAAAAAAAAATTAAAAATTAATCTAGCATTATTAAGTAATTTCACTTATATACCTAGAATATGTGAAAACAGAAAATCAAACAGATACTTGCACATTGTTTTCATAGTGGCAGTACTTAGAATACCAAGGTAGAACCAACTCAAGTGTTTATAAGCAGCCAAATGAATAAACAAAATATATGACCATACAGTTGAATGTTACAGTGTCATAAAAAGGAATATTTTGATAATACGCTCCTTGTGGCTGAACCTTAAAAATAGTTTTTTTAAATATGACTTAAGAACTTATTATGGAGCATGTGGTACCTGCCTATAATCTCAACACTCTGAGAATCTGAAGGAGGAAAATTTTAAGTTCACTAGGTGCTGGAGATGTAGTTTAGTGGTTCCAGTACCTGCCTTGAAACTGCACAGTGCTGGGTGTGGTGACTAACGCCCACCAGCAGTCAGTGCCTGTAATCTTGAGAGGCAGAAGCAGGAGGATTGCTGAGAAGTTCAAGGCCAGCCTGGACTACATAGTGAGTTAAGGGCCACCTGAACTACAAAGCGAGAGCCTGTCTCAATAAAATAAAAGTTAAGTTGTTTATGCCCATATTTTTATTACCCATTGGGATCAAGGTAGAAAAGTTCTTAACTGGGAACTGACATGGTACTTTTCTTGTTGCAGGACCACACACTTTTATGTGAAGGAGAGGACCCAAAATCAAACCTTAAAGGTAAGCTATTTCCTCTTCTGCTTGGTTTGCTCCAAAAGAAGAGTTGCTGGTGTGCCTCAAAGAACAGCAGGCAGTACTTCTCAGCATCTCTCAAGCCCACTTTCCTAAGTCTGGGTACTGCTGAGAGGACTTACTATTTGAAAAAGGATATAAGGGGGAAATGAAGACGGTTATTATAAAACCTTACGTTTTCTTTCTTAGTCATTGCTAGGCAGCCTAGATCTAAGACCAAGGTATTATCTTAACAGAAGCCCCATTTCTGCCCTAAAGTGGGAATCCAAAACCCCTAATAAGCCCTTGGCCCAGGGATAGAGCAGATGGAACAAAGACCAGAGAGAATAGTATAAAGAGGGGAGAAAAAAGGCCTGTGCATGGGGAGGGCCTCAGTCTTTTTCTCAGTCTCTCAGGAGCAGTGGGGAGGCCCTCAATCTGGAGTTCAGACTTGGAGTTGCCCCCGTGGTTGTCAAAGCTAAGCTTCAGATCCTCCCAAAGTAGGTGCTGATCTCTGGGGCCTTTGGGTTATTTCTTTTAGCTAGTGGCAGATACACCTGGAAATTGGTGTATTCTTCCCATTTAGGAAAAAAATCTGGATGAATAGTGACTAGAAACTTTGCCTTGGCATTACTGATCCCAGATAAGATAATTGTTTCATTTTACACTCTTAAAATATTTGCCTTTTTATATTTCAAATAGGAGGAATCAGAATGGAGTATAATAAATGATAGAATTAACTCATTTATTGAGAAGAAATCAAGGATTTTTTCCCCCTTTTTGCTACTGAGGACCGAACCAGGGCTATCATACTGGGCTGTATCCCTAGTCTCCCTGGTTTTTTTTCACATATAATTCTGAAATGGGGCTTTATTAAGGAAGTTGCTGTGCTTGAATTTGGGACCTTTCTGCCTCAGCCTCCCGGGGTAACAGAAGCACAGGTTTCCTCCATCATGCCTATCTTTAAGCAGTGTTGGTAGTAGGCATCCCTAACTGCTCAATTCCAGAACTGTATCCGCACACTAAGTGGACTTGGCGCAGGATGGAGAGCCTAGCCTCATTTTCTCCCTTTTCCTTGTCACCTTAATTTCTCGTTAGCTTCTCTGTGACACTGATTTCTGTTAGCACAGCTTACCTGGCAAGATAATGGCTGCATCTGATGTTCTGCATTGTGTTGACTCTCTACCACAGTTGCAACAAGCACCTCATCACAAGAAGAGCTGGGGACAAAAAGAAGCTTGAGAGAAGTGGACCACACCAAGGAGCTGGAGCCCATGCCCACAGTGGACAACCATGAGCCCAGGCTAGGGCCTCGGCCTCGCTCTCATAACAAGGTCCTGAACCCGCCTGGAGGCAAATCCAGCATCTCCTTCTACTGAGAGGCTCCTTATGGCCAGACCAGAAACTCAAAATAGGGGATCACATGTTATCACCTTTAGCCCAAAAGAATAGGGTGGGGGAGGGTTTGTGTATATATGAAGCTGGTTGCTCAGAGCTCTCCCGTGCTCCTGAGAGCTGCACTGAAGTCCTGTCTTCCAGACTGTTGAGGGACACAACAGTAAGGCCTCCCTTGGGGTGTATCCATTTGTTGTTGCTGATGGAGCCGGACTCTTAAGATGGACCAGTGCAGGGTAGCAGGAGGCTTGGTAGATTATCCCTGTCTTTGCATCAGTGTTCTGCTGGCTGAGCATCTTAAAAACTTTGGAGAGAAAACTGACAGCCTGTCCATTTCTGTGGGACAAAGGAAATAAGTGTGGACAGAAACACTAAAATGCCAGTGGGAGTCTCTGTGTACCCCCTTTAGATCCCAGTGTTAGTTGCCACCAATATAGCTCTCACTTCTGAGATTACTGTTGAACCCCAATGAACTTTTTATTTTATACCCACTGTATTGTCCTGCAGTCTTGGTTGCTCTTCCTCAGCAGCAGTCAACAAAATTGAGCAGTTGTCTTCAGTTTAGTGTTCTACTGAAAGTTTGTGTGCCCTGATCCTGAGTTGCCCAGTTCCTACATCTAATTCCCTGGCCAGTTCTCCTGTAGTTGTGTGCCCTTATTACTGTGGTCCTTAACATGCCAGGTTTGCTTGTGCTGTCCCGCCCACACCCCATAGGCATCAAATATAGGCCTTTGTTCTTCATTGATGATGTAGTGTTCCCTTGCCAAGCCACAGCTCTTCCTGTGAGGCCTGCTGGCCTTCAGTCTTAAAATCTACTTGGTTGCATCTGAGTACTAGGCTTATTTGGATTGTTGCTGTGTCCATTTTGTTTCTGGTTTTGGTGGCAAGAAGATAATGCTTGAGAACTTTGGGTTCTTAGGTTATTTTCTTTTACTAGCATCCAAAAAAGATGTTTTTAAAGAATCAGCTTCACATGAATGCCTGTGGATTCCTTTTTTGTTTTTATTTTTTTTAATTAATTTTTTTTTTTTTTTTACCAGGGATTGAACTCAGGCCCTTGTGTGCCAAGGTAAATGCGGTACCACTTGAGCTAAATCCCTGGCCCTGGACTCCCATTTCTGATAACTTCCAGAAAAAAGTCCCTTGCTTATTTATACACACCAAAGAGTCAGAAAAGCTACCTGAGCCTCCTTTAAAAAGATCTGCAGAACCTCTAGGGCATATTCACAAACAGTGCTTCTTAGACCAAGATGTTTATTTTGGCAGCACAGTCACAACTGTCACTCACTTGTGAAGATAACAGAGCTGGCAGAAGTCATGTTGGTTCATTTGTCAGGCAGAGTTAATCCTGGAAGGGCTTCAGCCACAGTTCCCTTGCTTACTTTAAGATGACAGGAGAGGGTCATATGGTGTAGCTACTGCTCTGAGTGCCTACAAAGCTCACACCTGGTGCTAGAAACCTCATTGTTATTAAACTTTGGAAAAGCAACAGCTCTGCTCAGTCACACTCATGTTGGCCTAGCTCTGTTGTGGTGTCATTTCCCCCACCCCCTTTCCACGGTGCCACTGAGCTACATAACCAGTCTAGGCCTAGCTGTTTTTAAGTGCCTGCAGTAACTGTACCAAACTCTGCTTCCTGTTCCTGGCACTTAGAAGGGCTTGTACATGGCTTTGTCAACCAAAGAGTTTTCCCCTTCTGTTGCCCTGCAGACTTTAGAGCCAAGAAACATGAATTCTGTGTAACGACATAAGAACTCAAATGGGTTATAACTCAAAAGTCATTTATGAGAATGTCACTTGGAATTAAGGCATGAGTATTTTCCTGTTTTTTTCAAGTCCTAAATGATGCTTAGCTTTTTAATTACAAACATTAACTTGTTTAACTTATAAGTATTCTAATAGTAAAAATGAACACCATTTGTGACTGTATTTTCTTAACAAGAAAATGATCTGTGAATTAAAGTTCAGTTGCCAACCACTGTGACATTAGTATAATCCCTATTATAAGCCCACTGCAAGGGAGGCTGTTTCCACCTACTGCCAGGGGTTTCTGGGTAGAAATGGGGAAATAACTTATAGCAGTGGCCTGTGGGCAATAAAGCACCCTGCCTTGCCCCTGTGTCCCTCTTGCCTTATCTTTCTCTAAGCTTAGGGACTGGGCAACACACTCAGTGCCAGGAGAAGTGGCCCTGCCCAGCTAAGCCCAGCCTTTTGTTGTCACTTGTATTAGGAAAATGCTCTCTGCATTGAAGACTCATCCTGTTCTCAACTTCCAAGCTGCATTGAGATATCACTAATCTGTATTTTTATTAAGCCTTAAAACTGTTATGTGCATTTGGTGCCAACATTTTTCTAGAGCTGTATCAAAGCAACAAACCTGTCCTCACATCACAATGTAATTTTGATAGGAACCTTTTTTATTTTTACAAGGCAGAATTGGGTATAACAGTTGAATTAAATTTAGTAACTATGAACTCAGTATTTGTCTGTATTGTGTTTTGTGTGCTCTCCTCAGTGGCTGATTTTTACAAACAGTGCCTGAATTCTGTTCCTTCTTTATACCTTTTCATTGGTGAATATCACCCATCCTGACCCCCGACTTCCTATTTATCTGGAAGATAACAAATCAATCTCAAAGCTTTGGGCTGCATGTGGGGAGGATGCCAAAAGTTATGAATAACTTAATGTTCTATAGGTTAAATGAAATGATTCTTTTTTCTTTTTTTTTTTTGAGACAGGGTCTCGCTTTATAGTTCAGGCTGGCCCTGAGCTCAGCCTCAAACTCACATCACAGCAATCCTTCTGCATCTGCCTCCCAAGTGCTGGGATTACAGGCGTGAGCCACCATGCCCGGCACTGTGGTATGTGGTACTGGTTGCTGCTGGGTGTGAGTCTCCATGCGCAGTATCATATGTGGTTGCCGGGGGAATCGAACCCTGGGCCCTTGTGCCTGCAAGACAGGCGCCAGAACCACTGAGCTAACTCCCTGGCCCAATGATTCTTTTTTCTCATACCACTTGCCCTAAAAAACTGAAGGTCGTTTAACTCTGTAGCACTCCAATTATTTAAATACAGATGACCAAAAATTACATTTTATAAGATGATATAACATCACATACAAAAATGACAATTTTATCAAATTTATTCACTTCAAGAATTGGCTGGTTGAGGGCTGGGGATTTAGCTTAATGGCACCATGTGCCTGCCTGGCAAGCACAAGGCCCTGAGTTTGATCCCTGGTACCAAAAATAAAATAGACTGGTTGAAATGACATCTGCCGGAGTGACCATCAGGTAGAATGTTAAGTGGTTAATCTGCTTTCAACTTGACCTAGAAACTCCACTGTGCCAAGTCTTATAATGAATGGATGAGGTTCTGAGCATTGGGGGTTGTCAGACGCAAGTATTGTAGGGAGACCACAAGTTGGATGTCTTTCCTCTGTACTGGCTATTTTACTATGTCTTACAATCAGACTTAATAACTTTGTAAGCACTATGTGGTTTCAGGGACTTGAAGGTCTTCATATTGCCTGCTTGAAGGAGACTCATCATCCTGCCTATTGGGTTTGGGCCGCAGTGAAAACCAAAGTTTGTTGGCAAAGTGTTTTTTTTGCCAAAGTGTTGGCAAAGAAAGCCAACACTGGTTACCTGAAACATCTTTCTTGTCCATTGACATATGAACAATGTAGAATAAGTACGGCACAACTGGTATTACCTATGTAATAGCAACTGCTCAAGCCCTAGGCAAACACTGAAATCTTTCAGAGGTCAGGCACTGTGCCCCTATGGCTCTACCTGTGTTAAAAGTGAAGTAGTTTCTGGGTCAGGCATTTAGCTCAGGTGGTACTGCACCTACCTGGGAAGCACAAGGGCCTGAGTTCAATCTCCAGTACTGCAAAATAAAACAGGTAGTTCCTACTTGAAGCCTGGAACATACTTCAAAAATGCACTGTCTTTTTTGATGTGGCACTCCTTGTTCTGTTGTTTTTTGATGTACCTTAAGGAGTCAGACTTTGCAAGCATGCACATACCTCTCAGAGAATATTAGTGAAATGTCCTGGTTGATTTTTTTGTTTGTTTGCTGTACCAGGGATCAAATTCAAGCCCTTGTGCTTCCAAAGAAGGTACAATACCATTTGAGCTTAATTCCTAGCCCCTATCCTGTTTTACTTGGTATGCTCACAAAGTGCTGTCTGAAGTTCAAATAACAGGCATTACCTCTGTGACTTTAGCAGGCATTAGAGCAGATGCTTACAAATTAGACACTTGAAAACTAGGATTAGAGATCTCATTTGATCCTGCTATTCCCTTGTTTGGCACATACATGAAAGAATTAAAAGAATCATATCAGGGCCGGGGATTTAGCTCAGTGGTTCCAGTCCCTGCCTTAAGGGCCTGGGTTCAGTTCCGAGTAACCACATACAACAATGCCAGGTGTGGTGACTCAGGCCTACCAGCAATCAGTTCCACATACCATAGTGCCAGGCATGGTGGCTCATGCCTGTAATCACAGCACTTGGAAGGCAGAGACAGGAAGATTGCTGAGTTCGAGGATTTGCCTGGTCTACACAGTGAACTCAGGGCCAGCCTGAACTACAAAAAAGCAAAGTCCTGTCTCAAAAAAAAAAAAAAAAAATCATAGTGACATACATGCACCCACGTTCATAGCAGCTCAGTTTGTGATAGCCTTATCTTGAATACAACCCAAGTACCCATCAAATGAAGACTGGATAAAGATGTGTTTTTTTTAATAAAATGGAGTATTACTCTGCCTAGAGTGGTAAGTTTGAGTCATTTATACTCAAATGGTCATACCTTGACACTCATTAGTGAAATAAATAGGTCACACATATGTAAATAACTCTGGTATGAATCTGAAGCTGTAGATGACTTCTTGAATGTATAATAGATTCTGTGAAACAAAATATTCAGAGGGAAATGGGTAGAGGAAAGTAATGAGGCAAAAGAAAATATAATCTTATAAAAAAAATTTTTTAAAACCATATCTATATGGGGGTGGGGGTAGTAGAGTAGGTAGGGAAATGGGTAAAAATGAGAATTAACTTGTCTTATACTGGTACAGATTCCCAATGTTGAGTGCGATTGTGATGTGTATATAAAGTGTACCAATAAATAATTTTTAAAAAACCAAATTAGACATTTGAAACGTGTAAGTTTTACATTTTAGGGTCTTGTAATGAAAAAAGTATTCCAAATCTGAAAAAGCTGAGGAGCAGACCAGTGGTGCCATTCAATAAGCACCAAAAATTACACAGTATTTCCATGTTTATAATTTTTAAAAAGTTAATGTCTGACTCTGTTAGCCCCTCACTGTGCTACTGAGGAGTTTTCAAGGGTTAGATTTCTGGAA
This sequence comes from Petromus typicus, assembly GCA_004026965.1. NCBI lineage: Eukaryota > Metazoa > Chordata > Mammalia > Rodentia > Petromuridae > Petromus > Petromus typicus. Next base: position 65,967 of record PVIR01005533.1, read on the forward strand.
AAGGCCAAAAGCAGAAACCTAGAACATCTCCCAATACATAAGCTTGCTGTAACTTATTTTCTAGGAGGAAGAATACATGCCTTTCACTTGTCCTGCTTCGTAATTTTGGCATTGTAAAACTTAACAATTGTAAGTAACATTGATTGTGGGTGGTATTTCAGATAGATGTTCCATGTCCTTTATACACCTTAACCCCTATCCCAATAGGCTGGTAATATGTAGTAGGTAGCATCTGCTTTGCAGGCTTAGAAATGGGAGCTGGAAGATTGAGTCCCTTAGTACGATCAAAATCTAAGAAACCAGAAACTGACACAAGTCCACTGACTAGTTAGTATGGGCTTGGAGATCATCTAGGGCATCTTTACACTGCAGGGAGAAACGTGAATAACGATCAGGGCATCAGCTATAGGAGGCTACATTGGTTTGGGACCGTCAGTACAGTGAGGGCTTGAACTAACCGGGAAACATTTCAAATGGGGACGAGGGGTAAAAGACCACCTATGTTAGCACCAATCAGTAATGGAGTTTGAGGGGAATTCACAATTGGCTGCGAGACCGCCAAAAAGTTGACTAGGGTTCAGAAAGCCCCTGGTGAAAGAGTGGCTTGTACCTTCGGGTCTCAAATTAACATAGTAGCCTCAACTAAGAAGGGCCTAGCGCACAGTGGGGGAGCGCCTGCGCAAAGCAGATTTACCAATACGGAGGCTGCTTGGGGATCAAGTAGGAAATAAGCCAAATGGACCGAGCTAGGGAGTTGGGGGTAGCAAGTACCCGGGTACATCGAAGTTTAACCCTATGGATAGCTAGAATAGATTACACAGGCCTGAAAAAGATAAAAGTGCACATGGTGAAGGTTATAAAATGCAACGGAGAAGCTAACTGGGGACCACGCTGGTGGCGCATCTAAACCATCCCAGTGAAACGTCTGTGCAGTCACCTTAGGAACTACTGCGGACCGACTGCCTGTACCGGAAGAACGCGACCGGAAGGAAAGCTGCCCCGCTTCCTCTGACATCACCACGCAGGGCGGGGCGCGATGCAGCTCAGTCCCTTTAGCCCGGCGGGCGCGACTTCCGGCAAGCGAGTGACGGGCGCGGCCAGGCCAGCAGCTGCGGTGGGGGCGGCAGCTGCGGCCTGAGGTGACGCCGGCAGGCCTAAGGCGATAGCGGCCTGCAAACCCGGGCAGCCGGAGCGAGCCGCGCTGGCGGCCGCGGTGGCCGCCGCGATGATGGAGATCCAGATGGACGAGAGCGGCGGTGTGGTGGTGTATCAGGATGATTATTGCTCGGGCTCGGTGATGTCGGAGCGCGTGTCCGGCCTGGCGGGTTCTATCTACCGCGAGTTCGAGCGCCTCATCCACTGCTACGACGAAGAGGTGGTCAAGGAGCTCATGCCCCTGGTGGTGAATGTGCTGGAGAATCTGGACTCGGTGTTGAGCGAGAACCAGGAGCACGAGGTGGAGCTGGAGCTGCTGCGCGAGGACAACGAGCAGCTGCTCACGCAGTACGAGCGCGAGAAGGCGCTGCGCAAGCAGGCAGAGGAGGTGCGCGGGCCCAGGCGGGGGAACAGACGCGGGGCTGCCCCCTCCCTGCGCGCCCGGGACCTTGGTTGTGCTCCTGCCCTCTCGGAGTTTGATATTACGTCGGTCACAGAAGCGAGTTGCCCTAGATGATCTCCAAGCCCAGAAATTCTTTTTTTTTTGTCATTGCTCTTTATGACAGGAAGCATCTTCATAAATGAGGTTATATTCCTTTCCAGGGAAGTTGCGCTGAACACAGGCTTATAGTATTTAGTATTGAAATGAATTGTTTTTGATATTTGGCTCTTTCTTAAACTGGTGTAGTCGGTGTCCTTGTTTGGCTGAAAATGTGTTTATCTTGAATCATTCCTACTTACTGTGGTTTGCTTTTGCTATTGAGTCTGAAGGAGGCTGGATCCGTTTGGTGATCTGAGAATTAAGGAGGGGTGAAACTGGCCATGGGGCAGAACCCCTGATGAAGTTGGTGCATTGTTGGATGGTAAGCCCTGGGTATTGCTACATGCAGGTTTGATGGGCTTAGATTCCACCAAACGGGGTGCACACTCAAAGGGGCACAAGGGCTCCTGGAATTTGAGACTTCAGAGTGACCAGAGGCATTTGTGGGGGGAGGAAACTGGATCTGAGATATGAAGGGGCTGGACCAAGAGCCTATGCTCCCCAAACATCAGGGCAAGATGCAGAGCCGACTGTTCTGCCTGGCTTGGGCTCTTCCTTCCTGGTCACACTGCTGCAGAGTCAGAGCCCTGCTTCTCCAAATGCCAGTGCTGGGGCTCCCATCGTCCAGTCAGGGAGCTGTGACTGCCTCACTTGCACTGGGTACTACCCTCTGTTGCTGTGAGCACTTGCTCTCTGGGCCCTTGTGGGACCTTTTAATACCTGCCAGAGGTTTCAGGTGGATTTCATTTCCTTTGCATTGTATCCATGTGGTCATAATAGTAGCTGAGAAGGAACTAAATGGAGAAAATCAAGATAGATAGATTTAAGGCTGAGTTGTAACCTTGCAGCTCTACCTTCATTAAGCATCTGGCTCTATACAGTGCCAGTGCTGCCTCTGCCTTCCTACTTACTTCAGGCTGGACTAAGAATGGTGGTGGTATATTGTGATCTGCAGAAGATTTTCGCAGTGGCAAGAGCTACCATTGTTGCAGCTCTCTGGAGAAGTTATACAGTGAGTTTTGAGTTTTGGGATCTAAGTAAGAAACAAACATTTTGGGCTGAGGTGAAATGCTAATAGTGTACCCATGGAAAGAGCTCAGGTGTTGTTACAACTAAAGAAAAGGGCTAGGTATTGTAAATATTGGCCATTCTAACTCCATTATGGAATTAACTTGGAGTTTGTGGAAGCACTATAAGCTAGCTTCTTTTTCTAGGCAGAGACTCATAATCAGAGATGTGTGTGATGTGTATGGACATCACAGGCTGCAGGCGTGTGCTGCTGCAGAGCAACTGGGTTGAGCTGTCAGTGTGGCCCAGCCCTTCTGCTTGATTAGGCTTAGTCAGAGGTGGGTAACCTGAGCCGCCTGCAGCCTTCTGAGCAGGCAGAATCTGCAGGGGCATTGTCATTTGTTTTTATTTTTACCCTTGAACAAAGCAAAATATCTGTCTTCCTTATCCTCTGCTTAGTAATACCCACAGTGAGAGATTCTTCGGGTGTGAAACTGGGAGGTTCTCTGGGACTGGCATCTACACATACCAGGTTGAACACTAGCCCTATCTTCAGGAGCTGCACCCAGCTTTTCCCCAACTTTAGGTCACATTGACCACATTTATGAAATGAATGAGTTTTCAAATGAGGAAGATTAGTTCCATCTCAAGAGCTACAGTTGGTAGTTGGTTGCCTAAAAAATTGGTCAAGATCGATTTGGCTATCAGGGCAGAACCTCTGGTGGAGTCAGGATACTTAGGGTTCTGTGACACAACCTGACATTGAACCTGCCTGCATGTTCAGTGGCTTCAAATTGAGCAAGTTTTGCTATAAAGTGCTTTAAATCCTTCTGCTCTTTCTCACTGGAAGAGAAGAGAATTGGAAAGGGGCGACTGACTGGCTGAGCTGAGGCTGGTGTGGACCCCATGGCTGCATGTGTTGTGCTTATTTGGGCAGCAGAGCCCTTTTCTGTGTAGTAATCAGCATGTAGCTCAAAAAAAAAAAGCAAAAATAATGTTTGAAAGATGACAAGTAGCAGTGAGCATTATTTGCCTTAAAATCTCCTAACTCCTACCCCTAGTAGCATCCCTCAGCTCATCTCAAACAATATAGATAGATACTTTGTCCCCATGATGTTTATGTGGATATTTGCTGATGATTCAGCATTTGAAGGAGAGGATCCAAATGGAGGAGAATTTGATCTAAGACTTATTCTTTTCCTAGGTGGACAAAAGTACTTATAGAAGGAAAAAAAGTACTTATAGGAGAATGTTTGAATAGGATTAAACTGGAAGAAAAAGAAAAAAATATCCTAACACTGTAATCCTACCCTATAGAAGTGATCTTTTATAAGTGAATCAATCATTGGTTCAGAAGTTTTTGCTCTTATTTCCTGTATTGCAAATAGTAAGTTCACCATGACTTAAAGCCTGCAGTTTCTTTTGCTGCCTTGTAATATGAAGAGCCGGGATTTTGTTTGTTTGTTGGTTTTCCTGGCATACTGGAGAAAATATCCAGGGCCTAGTGCATGCTTGCCAAGCACTCTATCACTGAACTAAACCCTCAGCCCCTAAAGAGCAATTTTTAAACATTAACTTTTCTAGATGTTTCTTGATGTTTCTAGATAGTACTTATCATCCAGCTGTTAAGAGGTGGGTGGCCAGGAAAAAAATAAAAAAGGATGTGACCAGAACTGCCTTTCTTCATGGCCTCTACAAGTTGTCCCCACTATACCAGTACCGTAGCATTTTCCTCCTTGTCCTGGGAATTGAAGACAAGGCCTTGTGCATGCACTGAGCTACATCCCCAGCTTCACACAGTCACTCTAAAGAATGGAAACAGATAGGTTCAGACAACCTGATTGCAAAATCTTTACACTGAGCAAAAGGAGGTGCTTCCCAGCCAGAAAGAATATGTAGGAGGCCAGGTAACTGGCTATTGTGAAATCTTGCTATGATGGCCTTTCTGGGCCACTGTGGTAGCAGATAGATGGTAGAGCCAAGAACTGGTAAGTCGGTTCCTCCACAATTAAGATTTCTAAATTATCTTTTTTTAACTTAAATTTTTAAAAACTATGAGGGTGTCTGTGTGGGTGGGTGGGTGGTGTGGTGTGGTGTGGTGATTGTTTGCAGTGCTGGAGAGAGACCGAGGTTTTCTTTGGACCTGCTAATCACATACTCTACCACTGAGCTATTCCCTCCAAATTTTCTGTTTAAAAGTAATATACAAAAAAGTTACAAAAATAGTACTCTTCACTTGGATTCCTAAATGTGAGTCTGTTGCTTTTCCTTCATACTCTGCTAAAGCCTCAGGGGTCCTCTGTGTCCCCGTAGTCTCCAGTATTCTGGAATGGTGCGGCATTCTCTGTTCTTCTTGACCTTGATGTGTGCCGAGTGAGGTCAGCCACTCTGCAAGACGTGCCCTAATCGGGCATTTGTGTAACTGGTGATAAGATTTGCCCCTCATGGGATGACCCAGAACTGTCACTGAGCCTATAATGTCTTGACTATGTATGAGATATATCTCCTTTTTAAATTTAATTTTTTTTTTTTTTTTTTTTTTTTTTTTTGGTACTGGGGATTGAAATCAAGACCTTACGATTGCAAGGGAGGCAGCAAAACCACTGAGCTACATCCATCCCTGGCAAGACATCTCCTTTTCCTCAAGTTCCCATGTGCTATTAGGGTAGCACCTTATAATGTATGCTGATCCCACTGTCTAGACCCCTACACGGACCTTACCCAACCAGTTCTGTGCTCAGACTCCCTAGCCTGACTATACTGAAGTTATTCCCCTGTTCTATTTTTTCGCATAGACTTCCGTAAGTTAAGTTACAAAAGGACTATACATCTGGTTAGTTCAGCCCCAGAGCTGTTTTCTTTTTTTTTTTTTTTTAAGGTTTTTTGAGACAGGGTCTCGCTTTGTGGTTCAGGCTGGCCCTGAGCTCAGCCTCAAACTCACATCACAATCCTCCTGCCTCTGCCTCCCGAGTGCTGGGATTACAGGCGTGAGCCACCATGCCCGGCACTGTGGTATGTGGTACTGGTTGCTGCTGGGTGTGAGTCTCCACACCCAGTATTGTTATGTGGTTACCG
>PVIR01005534.1:0-14238 GCA_004026965.1 Petromus typicus
GAGCCACCACGCCCGGCACCGTGGTGTGTGGTACTGATTGCTGCTGGGGTGAGTCTCCACACCCAGTATTGTTATGTGGTTACCAGGGATCGAACCTGGGCCCTTGCGCTTGCAAGACAGGTGCTGGAACCACTGAGCTAACTCCCTGGCCCCTCATGTAGTCTTTTTTCAGAGGTGGGTGAATGTGGATTATGTGATGCTGTGATGAAGGGCATACGTTATTGAACCACTATGTGTGAGTGATTAGTTTGGTACCAAACTAATCCTCATAGTCTGGATGGGATAAAAGGGGTCAAAAAGATGCTATTTTGTTTTCCTGTTGCTTGTTTTACCTTCTGGGGACCATGAACTGTTTCTCTTGTGTGATACCTCTCTGCCATGTGCCACTCTGCTTTGGAGGCAACTGATTATAGCCTAAAACCTCTATAAACTATGAGCTAAATAAACTTTTCCTCCTTTAACTTGGGGGTGTAGGGTATTTTGTCTCAGCAATAAGAGAAAAGTAACTAAGACAGCAATCCAGCCTGGCCTCAAACTCACAGAGATCGTCCTGTCTCAGCCTCCCAATGCTGGGATTAAAGGTTTGTACCAACCACATCTGGTTTAAAGATGATAACTTTAGAAAATAGTCTAACAGATGTTTTCCCAATATCTCCAGCCTCTTACTTTGAGTAAATGTAAATTTTGAAATATCCACCATTTTAATGTTATGCTTTTGATTTTCTTAGCATTTGAAATTTATGTCCCCTATTAGAGGAAATTTTTTCCCTCCTTCTTTCCTAAGATCATAGGAGATGGAAGTTCTGAGATAAGGCAAAGGGATATTTGAAACACTTCTATGTCACTTACTAAGTGTAAGACTTTGGACATGTTACTTCACATCTCTAAGCTCTTGGGTTTCTCATGTATAAAATGTGAAAAATAAGCATAGTTTTTATGAGAATAAGAGGAGATAAGCCATTACAAACACTTCAGTGCTAGACCTGGACATACTAGGTATTAGTCCATTTCCAGTTGTTACAACATAGCACCTGAGGCTGGGTTCATTACAAAGGACAGAAGCTTATTTGGCTAACAGTTTGGGGATGTTGAAAGGCCAAGATTGAAAGTTTCAAAAGCTTGACAACAAGTGAGGGTCCTCTCAGCTACATCACACCATGACATATAGTAGATGACACAAGAAACCAGAGACTGGACATGGGCCAGCTTTCTTTGATAATAATCTACTCTCTTACAAATTTAGTGGAATTGCACACAAACTACATTCATCTGTTTCAAAGGCAGCAGCACCCCTGATGACCTAATCACTTTCCACGAGGCCCCTGTACTTCAAGGTCTCAAAACTTCCCAACATTGCTTCGTTGGGGCCCAAGCTTCCAAAGCAAGAACTTTTGGGGGAAATCCTAAAATCACTTCCAATTATAGCAACATTCATTAAATGCTGCTATCATTGCTAACAGGGAACAAAACTACTTACATCAATTACTTACTGCATAAGCTAGGCCAAATTGCATCATTTCTCTGAACTTTGGTTTCCTCATCTGTAACATGAGAATAATCATTTTTGTCTCAATGGGTTTTCAAGACTAAATGATACAATGCACATAAATCACTTCACACATAGTTGGCACTTTGTAGCCCTTGACTTAAAGAATACAACCAGAGAACAAAAACTCTTCCATTTTAGGGAACCCTTTTCCCAAATGGTCTTGTTATTGAATTTAACAGTTGATGAATTCTACATTTCTATAACATTATAGCACAGGCACAACAAACATTTTTCTCCATTCCTGAGTAATATGGAGACCCAGGAGTCCATATTCCAGAGAGGTGATCTCATCTTGTTTAATGTTCTTATGCAAATCTTCAGCTGAATATCTATTAAATATTTCAAAATAGTGTGGTCTAAAATATAAATCCTTACCACGTATTTCTTCAAAAATACAGCATTACTCTACCCCATTTTGCTTCTCCTTCCTGAGTCTTTTGAATCTATATCCAAATCATATACTTAGTACACCAATTTCTGTCAAATCTCACTGTTCTTACTCTAAGCCAAGCCTCCATATTGGATAACCACAACAGCATCAAAAAAGTTTCCCTGCTTCTACTCTGACCTTCCATATCATTGCCTGTATTGATTCTGTGTGGATGTCTGATGGGGTTCGAAATACTACTCCAAAAGATGACTGTGGAAAATCAGAGTATGTCAGCCCTTTCATATAAGGGTTAATCTGACCTGGGTAAAACTAAGAAACTGAAGACCCAGAAGCTCTGAGGAATCATTTGCTAGTAAAAGATATTTACTCCCTAAAGGAAATCTTCATTTGTAAGTATGTCTCTCTCTGTGTATTAGGAAGAAAACAATGACCAGTTTAACAATGGAAAAAGAGACTTAAAACAATTTAAAAAGTATTGACTTAAATCTGTACCACAAGCTTTAAGTTTATTTTAAGATACTTTTCCTGGGTATCTTGAACTAAGTATCCCCTTCCCCACATCTTTTTCTCTTCTGTTTCTCTGAAACACAGTATCAATCCTGAAATCTAAGACAACACTTTCAAATCTACTTGAGATTTATATGCTCATTTCTTTAGTTCACTGCTCAAGTATAAAAGAGGTGAATTTGCTAATGCACATTAACTGTTATTATTGTGTTAATCTTTTATTATAGGAGTCCATACCAATGGAGAACTACAAGGAGAAGGATATGTGGCAGCTCTGCACGAGTGGCTTAGACTCTTGAGTAGGTTAAACCTGAAAATTGTTTCCCAGTTGCACTGCTATTAGCTGAGACAACATGTCCTTGTTGAAGATGAAGGAATCCAGAGACTATCACCACAAAGTATAGTTCATAGTACACTTGTTATTACAAATTTAAAATTAAAAAAAAATAGAAGAACAAGAGAGGCTGGAAGAAACTTTACCTTGATAATTCCTTGTTTGCCGAAAGTTCAGATATGCCAATGAAGAAACGATTATTTCCAATGCTTTCCATGTGCTTTAACTAAACTCATATGTAAAGAAGAAATAATGAAATTGTCAAAACATCCAAAGAGACTTAGAACAAACTTCATTTTCTGTTCAGTTCTGCAGATCATCACCTACAATTCACTATCTGTTTTGCAGCCCCAGAAGTCTTTGTCCCAAGCCATCTTAGGTTCTCTGAGCCTACTGTTTCCCCTAAAGAGCCCTTCCTATTTTCCTAACACTTCCCATTCTCTTACTCCTGTATGGAAAGTGGGCACGAGGTTCCGAGTCACGCTGAGCTGCTATGTAATCACCCTCCTATCACTGTTCCTCCAAACAGGGATTTTCCTCCTTTACACAGAGTACATTTGCATATCTTTTCTCTTACTGAACTGGTTTATTGTCCATTCATTCAGAGGGCAAAAGGAAGCACACCTGTTTTTCTTTCCTAGGATGGATTGATGGATCGTCAAGACAGGGCACCTCTGTGCTCACTCAAATGGATGTTCTAGCTTAGAGCATTTACCTGTTTGAGTCTGGGACGGAAATGGGCAGCTTTGTGATATTTCCTTCCCAAAGCAGAATCTTTACATTTTGCAAAGATGTTCTGTTTTTATTTCAATACTCTCAATGATTCTGTAATATGGACATTTCTATATCAGCTTTTCCCAGGAGGAAATTGTGGGTCAGAGAGGTTGCTGTGAATATCACACAGCTAGAGGTTGTAGAAGGGGCTTAGACACATTTTTCTCTCTTCTCTATCATTCTTTTTACTGGATTGCAGTAATTCCCAATCAAAGAAGTTAATTCAGTAGAAAACTTCATTTCTTATTACATTTTCAGGGGGCTTTCTTTTACTCTTTTTAAAGATGTATGCATTCCTTCAGTGTGTGTGAGTGTGTGTGTGTGTGTGTGTGTGTGTGTGTTGTGACATGACTATCTCTGGTACTAGAAGTATAGAAGTATGGGGGAAACTGACACATGCATTTGAAAAAGGCAGCTTTCAAAGTAATCAGGTTAAAGCATCAGAAAGACTATCTGCTTAATGACATATTTTGAAATGGTATCTTTGAAAAAATGTCATTACAAGAATTATTTAATAAGAATGCCCTAAGTAAGTGTTCATTCATGGAAAAGGAACTGAAATTTATTCTAATACATGACATATAATCCACTATAGAGTCAAGATAGTTTTGTATGCCAAACACATGCTGAAAACAAACTTCCATATTCAGCAACCCTGTATTTATTATTCATACGCAGTAGCTCAGATTGGGAAGTAAGCTTCAAATGATTTTCTCTGTCGAAGCCCAAAGCCTTGCCAGATGATCTGAGAGGGTGGTCAGACCTTATTAGTTAGTCAGTCTGTCAACCTGTCACAAGAACTATGTGGTTTTGCAGGTAAGAGCTCATTAGAAGGAAATATGTATTGTTAATCATGACAAGGTCAGAAAAGCAATATCTTTCAGAAATTGAGGAAATTAAAATATTAAAAAATGTGTTAGATAAGAAGAAGACTGTGAGTCAAATATAGGTAACTATGTCTGAAGAATGGAAGCTGGATGATCTCTTACAAGTTCTATAATGTTGTGGGGCGACAGAAGTAAGTTCCCAGAGTTGCGTGGCTGCTGACTGAGGTCAGCAATAGCCACGTGAGTGTATTCTCACCACTATGAATGTGTTCATCCTTGTTTTCTGGAGAATGCAATCTTGACTATACTAAAATTGAGAACACACTAGAGTGATTTTAGTTACAATTCTTTTATTGAGCTGGTCATTCAATGTGTGTAGAGAAATGTTCTTGACTGCCTGCCTAAGTTGGCAAAGGAGAAGAGAGAAGGATTTTAAATCCTTGCAATAAATTGCAAGTAGTAACAATTACATTTGATAATTGTTTTGTATGTTCCAGGAAATCCATCTTTTTTGTTTTGTTTTTTGTAATGGAGATCAAACTCAGGACCTCCCACTTGCCAAGCCGGGCACTGTGCTGCAAAGCTAAATTGTCAGCCCAAATATTTTTAGATATATTATTTAGTTTGGTACTTACAACAAATCTGAAAGGTAGATAATGGAATTATCCTCATTTTGTGTATGAGGAAACAGAAACAGAAATGGTAGATTACTTAGTCAGAGTCACATAGTAACTGGCAGTGACACAAGAACTGAGTTCTGGGTAACTCCTCAGTCAATGCTCATGATATATTCAATAAGACAATAATAATAACTATATTAGTAATATAATTTAATAATCCTTCTTAACAGAAGTATTTTGTAGGATCAAAAAGTTTGAATTGCAAAAAAAGCTGTTAATGGCAACAGGTACAGGGCACACAACTGTAATCCAAGCTCTCTGGGATGGTATGGCAGGAGGATGCAAGCTTGATGCTGTCTGAGCTACTTAGAAAAACTGTCCTAAAGTAAAATGTGAAGGGAGCTGAGAATGTAGCTAGGGTACAGTACCCCTCAATTCAATCCTTAACAATATATTAAAATGTTAACTTGATTTCATCTTAAGTAAAACTTCATGCTCTATAAAATATACTATTAAACAAATGAAAATTATATGCCAGGATAAAATATTTATAACACCTCTAACTGAAAAGGGACTATTATTCAACATATATAAATAACTTAATGACTTTTACAGATATTTCACAAAATAAAATACAAGACTAATAAGTACATAAGATATTCAACATCAATGGTCATCAAGGAAGTGAAAACTAAAACCATAATTAGCTACCATTTCACAGTAATTGTGATGGTTAATCATGATATGTTAACTTGAGTGGATTAAAATCCCAGGGAATTAGTGCATCACGCTTCAGAGTATGTCTCAGGAGTCAGGGGGCTGTAACCCTGACTACTGATATACGATTCCAAGCCTTTTCCTTGGCACTGCTGCCCTGCTGTTACCTAGCCACCACGAAATAAGCATCTTTGCTCTGCCATGCCCTTCTGCCATAATGTTCTTGAGAATGCAAATTTCCATAAGCTCTTGAGCTGGTAAAATCTGTGTTGTACTCACACATTAGTTGAAAAAGAAAATTTGTGACTATAAACAAAAACATGGTCTAGTTCATGGACAATTTGCTTAGCCAGACAAGTCTAAAGCCAGTGGTATATTCTACATTTTATTTATATGATGTTCTAGAAGATATAAAATTAATTTGTAGTTGTTTTTTAAGAAGGTAGAAAGATAAAGTCAGTTGTTGCCTAGGACAGGACTGGGTAAAATGCTGGAGATTGACTACAAAGGGGTACAAAAGAAATGTTTTAATATTAGTTGGGGTGGTAATTATATGGGTTGCATTTGTCAAAGTTCAGTAATTTGCCCACTTAACATACATATTTTATTTTATATAAGATATATAATTATATATAATATATATATATATAGTTCATCCAGGTAAAAATTTAATAACATTATAAGGGTAAATGCTTTTAGAATATATCCTGACTGCAATAAAATCCGGCTCAGTAAAATAAGTTAACAAAATAAGTCATTACTTTAAGATAACATCCAAGAATCAATCTTCTATCATAACAACAAAATCTAATCCACCAACTGAGGAAGTACTTGTTATATAAAGATAGATATGAAATAACTTCAATCGTGGTAGTTAATCTTGCAGACAGTAGCTTGAAGTTTCCTACTGGGAGCTGTTATCAAATAGACCCATAGGGAGGCAAAGTGCTTCCTTGCTTCCCTCATATATTCTTTACTTTACTAAAAGTAATGGCATGGATTTGACGGTTAAACAGCATGAATCTATGAAAAGCAAAGTCATAAGGCAAGACACCTGACTAAACAGAGCACAACCCACGATAAATTAGAGTTCTCAATCCTGAATAGTGCATCTCTCCCATTGAATTAGAACTCACTTTGAACCATCCTAGCTTTCAAAACTTGCTTTCGGTTTTGGCCTGGGCACAAGAGCTTCTTGCTGGCTCTTACTCCATTGGCCCTCACTTGAAGCTATGGGGCAGCAGCACTTGGCATAGAGCTGGTCACTTCAGGCTCTGAAACCTCTTAATCACTCTCTATCATTGCTCTCTACTTAGAACTTATCTATTCCTGACTTACAGGCTGTCCTCACTTGAGTGAGATTTCTGGATTCTCCTTGCACTAAGGATAGAAAAGGGACATCTTCACCCTACTTAGGTTCCATGAGAGCAAAACAGGAAAAGGTGAAATTTAACAAAGATGCTAATGTATACAATTATTCCTTCATTAGAAAGTAAAGTTCCTTTTAGGGGATTCTCTCTGATTGTGGTCAATTCTCTACCTCCTATTTTTTGGCATTTATTGAATTTTTATAAAAATATGCATAATAAAATCTATCACTAATCATTTTAAGTGTATATATAATTTGGTGGAAACATGTAAAGTGTTGTACAATTATCACTATTATCATTTCCACAGTTTTTGAACATCTCAGTTTATCACTCTTTTTTCTCTCAGTCCTGGGAAGGGAGCCAGGGCCTTGCACATGCTTGGCAAGCTCTTTATATAGAGCTATGTCTCCAGCCCCCAAACTATTCCTCTTACTTGGAAGTATTACCAAAGTTGATCTTTTTGCTGAAAAACTCCATTTCCTGCGTAAGTCATTTGCTACTTAAAATTTGTTAATTTTAAGAGTTAACCACTAAGCTTTTTTCTTTTCTTTCATTCTTCCTAAAACCTTTCAAATATTTCAAATAGACAGAACCAAAGGGTTTTAATAGGTGCTCAGAATAGTAGTTTACTCACTCTTAGATTATGGCACAAAGGCTGTGACATTCTCCCATGGTTCAGGGGATGAGGTTTCAGAACAGATCCTAAAGAGGATTTGAGTTTCTCCCTACTGAACACTGCATTATTTCATGAAAGGTTCACTCCGTAAATTGTGGTAAATTGAAAGGCTAGAATACTGGGCCTGGCAATAAAGAGTTTCTAAAGGTTAGGCAGGTGAAGAAGAAACTGGCATAATCCATCCAATATACTCATTAGCAATTATTTTTTAGAATTATTTTTCAATATAACATATTAGTTAAAATGAACATAGTTAGGTGAGCCAAACAGTTCTCCATAAAGCAACTGGAGAAAACACAGACATCTAATGAAACTTTCAAACTTTTGCGTTATTTTTCTGAGTTCTATCAACAAGTTGTTCCAGTCATTTTAAAAATAACTTTGGAAACAAAGTTTTGTGTCAACAGGAAGGGCTGGGAGGTGGAAGGGAGGGCAGGAGAATGGGGAAGAAAGAAGAACCAAGATCTATCACATACAGGTTCGAATTCCCAATGATGAATGTGATCACAATGTATTCCTAGAATGTACCAATAAACTTAATAAAAAAAAAAAAACTTTGGCCTTATCTATCCTACATTAACCGTAGACAAAACAACTATGTATCAAGTCTTAGTAATGTTCTATTAACACTTTCTTCTCTGTACTAGAAGTTAGAAGCATTGAAGTCACAAACATTGATTCTTGATTTTTTTTTTTTCTTTTTTAGGTTTTTTGAGACAGGGTCTCGCTTTGTAGTTCAGGCTGGCCCTGAGCTCAGCCTCAAACTCACATCACAGCAATCCTCCTGCCTCTGCCTCCTGAGTGCTGGGATTACAGGCATGAGCCACCACGCCCAGCACTGTGGTATGTGGTACTGGTTGCTGCTGGGTGTGAGTCTCCACTCCCAATATTGTATGTGGTTAACCAGGGAATCAAACCTGGGCCCTTGTGCTTGCAAGACAGGCGCTGGAACCACTGAGCTAATTCCTCGGCCTGGATTCTCGAGATTTTTTTGTTTCCTGCCTGCCAAGATAATTCATGTTAACCCCTTTGCTTGCTCTTTCCTTCAATTTGAGTTTCTAAGTTTCTTGTTAAAATACAGTCATGGCTATCCTTATCTGTTTCAAAAGTTCCCTCAAGACTTCTCTCTTGTCAAATACAAAAAATTGTTTGGTATTTTAAAACTTGATTACTCAAAGCAGCCATATTAGATGATTTTATAACAAAAATTACTTGGCTTCAATTAAGTTAAATAGTATGGTATCTATACACAATATATTTTGGTTTTATGTAATGTTCACCTCAGTTTTAAAAGGATATAAGATTGGAATAATACAAACATTAATTAAACAAACATATAACAATTTTCTCTTCCTGAACCAAGCAGAGTGTCCTCTTTAAATTAACCACATCCTACCGTTCTATTATAGCTTAATTGTTTTCTTGGAAAGCTTTCTCTGACTACTTCACTCAGAAAAGTTCTCTTATTTCCCTGAATTCCTACAGCAGTTACACAACTCTTCCCCATTAAACCATCTTCACACTTCTGCCAAGGACAGCTGATTATGTTATCCTTGTTCAAAAGCTTATGATAGCTGTATTCCAACTGCATAATAACTGCAAAATCTTTACTAGAGTAATTAACTCTGCTTATAATCTGGTCCTATCTTCTTGTATGGCCTCAAATCCTGCCCTAGACCATCAGGACTATCTTCTGGTGACAACACGCAGCTAGGAGTCTTTAAATATGCTATATGATTGCATACTGTGCACTAGCTTGTTTCTCCTAACTGGGATAACATTTTATTTTCACTATCTGATGAATATGTATACATCTTTTCATACTTGATCAATAGTCCCTTCCCTTAAGAAAACTTTTCTGACTCTCCTAGGTTAAATGTGTTTATTATAATATTATCATAATTGAATAATATCATACCAGTACAGAATAGAAAAATATATCAGTGAAACCTAACACAGCTTCAAAACAGAACCATAGCTGTCTGACAATTTACCATATGGTAATATGGGAATTTCAATTAAATAATGTTGATATAATTGATCATTTGTTTCAAAAATAATGAACAAAATAGAAAAAGAACCACTGATCACATATATCATTAGCAAAATACAAACTGATTTTTAAAAATGAACCTACTGGTATTAGAAATAATCCAACTCAATATACTCTTTGTATGATTTTCTGGTGGGATGAATTTAAAAAAATAAGTAAATATTTCAATAACAAACTGTGTGATAAGGTACTCTAAACAAATTTAAATGAAGAGGGTGAAATAGCTATTATTTGAATTATTTGTAGTATATAAGAGAAGATGTTAGTACAGAGTACGTAAGAAACTCCTGAAATTCAGTTAGAACAAATTCTCCAGTAACACACAGAGAAATAAATTAGAAAAGTGAGTCCATATAGTAGGAAATGCATATATCCAGTAAGTATTTTAAAAGATGTTATTATCAATTATATAGAGAAATGCAAAGTAATGGCAGTGAGACAACATTTTAAACCATCAGATCAGTGAATAATGAATCAGCATGAAAATAAAATATGCAAAAAGTCTATCAAGACAAGAGCAGTCATACACTTCTAGTGGGAGTGTCAGTTAAAATGGCCACTTGGAACGGGAATAGAATAGCAAGAAAATGAAGTCAATATTCATATCCTATAAAAGCCATCAATTGCATTCCTCAGTATGTAGACTAGAAGAACCTTATGTATGTGCTTAAGACTGTTCATTATAGCACTGTGTGGAATATTGATTGATTGTAAACATCTCTAAATGAATATTGATAGTATTACTAAATGAAAAATCTTCAGAATATCCATATTACACTGCAGTTTACAAGAATGTGGTTCAAGGCTGGGGATTTAGCTCAGGTGGTACTGTGCCTACCATGCAAATACAAAGGACTGAGTTTGATCCGTGGTACCACAAAAAAGAAAAAAGAATAGGGGTACAGATAAAGCTGAATATTTATATAAAACAAATGTCAACATGCAAATATGTTTGTACAGGAGAATGCCAATTTCATTCAAAAACAAAATTAGTCTGCATACCATCTAAAGATATGTATATAAATGCTTAGAAAAAGTTCAGGTTTAAGGAAATGCCAACATTACCTATTATATGCTTATGTGTTACTTGTGTAATTACAAATAAACAGAAAGAAAAATATAAGATAGGTTTCTTTTGGGCCGGGGAGTTAGCTCAGTGGTTCCGGCGCCTGTCTTGCAAGCGCAAGGGCCCGGGTTCGATTCCCCGGTAACCACATAACAATACTGGGTGTGGAGACCCACACCCAGCAGCAACCAGTACCACATACCACAGTGCCGGGCGTAGTGGCTCACGCCTGTCATCCCAGCACTCGGGAGGCAGAGGCAGGAGGATTGTGATGTGAGTTTGAGGCTGAGCTTAGGGCCAGCCTAAAAAAAAAAAAAAAAAAAAAAAAAGATAGGTTTCTTTGTATCTGAATGATTGCTATGAACCGCTTTTATGAAGATAAAAGCAATTTCTCAATCTTAACATTCATAGCTGATTAAAAAATTACTAAACCAAAGATAGTAGTCCATACTCACTGCCTTATTTAATTGCATAAATAAAACACAAGGCCACGTTTAAGAAGGAAGTGAGACCAAGACAATAAATTTAGGATTGGACCTTGTCTTTATTCAAAGTTTGATACTTTCTTCATGATGAATTTCTACATTAAATTTGAGTTTTTCAAAAATTATAAAAAATATTATATGTATTAATCACTGAATTTTTGGCATTCCCTAAATTTGACATCCAAGGTAAGTGCCTAACATGCCTTTTCACTGTGCAAACCTTGTATAACACACTGTTAACTTTAGTATTACTACAACTATTTTCCAGGTGAGGCAGTTAGTTTAAAACTACACAACTAGAAAACAAATACATAATACATACAGTATTCAAACTAAGATCTGTTATACTGCAAGTCCATATTTACTATCTGAGTTTCTGTGCGATTTTATTTTGTTTCTTTTCATTAGTTCTGTGGAACTATGCTCACGCCAAATGACAATGTACTTCATAGATATTTCCTGTAGCTGTGCTTCACATCCTCCTCAGCAATCTAGTCTTGGACTTAACACACAATTTGGGAGAGCATTCTGTACTTTTCATTGCTCACCATCTGTCAGAAAGATGCCAAAAACATCTCATTAGAAAGAAGATATGAATTATGTAGAGCATGCATTGTTTGATCTGTACTCCTCAGGAGAATAATAAACCTGGGTGGATTCCAATGCAGCTCTACTTGTTCCATCTTATTGTGACAAAGGGAAAGTTGAACAAAAACTCAGTGATTGTACCTTATGAAGTCTTGTGACTGCTCTGGACAGCAGTAAATCAGTGTTTTTTATTTGTTTGTTTGCTCATTTGTTTCTTGTTTTAGGCTTGGGGCTTCTTGTACTTCAGATTGAACCCAGGATCTTACACATGCTAAGCATGAAATCTAGTACTGAGCTCCATCCCATGTCCAGTGAACATGACTTTTGTTTTTTGTTGTTTGCTTTTGAGTACTAACTGAGATCTTTTCCCTGGGGCTCTCAGCCAGGTGCAGTAGGGAGCCCACAAGAGAATGGAGAAATGTGTATGGATATATTGGTCACCCATAAATAAGTTCAAAGATACCTCACAAAATGATTTCAAAGAGTAGTAGAATCTACATACTGATGACAGTAGGGGGTGAAGACTTTTGAGAGTCAGGACAGGTTTCTTAATAAGAGGTTATACAAAGAGTTGATCTTTTGCATCTTTGGGTATGGGGAGAAGAATTTGAGCAAATAAAAGCAACTCAGTGCATTAAATGTTTACTGTGTGCTGGGTGCTATTATGTGTGTAGCATCATTGTTTTATTATTTAAAATTGAAGTGTACAAACAGTGTCTTGATATTCATAAGTAGTGGGAAATAATTACTATAGGTTAGTAACTCAATATAGGCATTTTTAAATTCAAATTGTTATCGGTACCTTATATATACACACCATGATTGCACTCAATATGAGAATTTGTATCAGTATTTGACACAATATAATTCTCATTTTTTCCCATTCCCTTACCCATCCTACCACCCCCGCCCACCCCTGCCCCCTATATACATGTTTTGTTTCCTTTCTTTTTCATTATCATCTCATTATTTTTCCCCTCATTATTTACCACTACACCCCATTTCCCTTTGAATATTTTCTATCCACAACATCTACCATACATTCTAGAACACATTTACATCTTCATTTTCTCATACGAGAGAAAAGATAGGATATTTACACATCTGTGACCTATTTATTTTACTTATGAGGATATGCTAAAGGTACATCCATTTGAGTATGAATGACTTAATCTTATTGTTTTTTTAGGGCAGAGAAATACTCCATTCTGTAAAAGAACCACATGATTTCTATCCAGTCTCTAGTTGATGGGCATTTTGTTTGTCCAATTTTCTTTGGTTGTTTCTTTTGCTTTTGGAGTACTGGGGATCAAACTCAGGACCTTGCATTTGCCAGGCAGGCACGGTGCCACTAAGCTACATCCCCGGCTTTTGATGGGCATTTTGGTTTTTTCTAACATACTTACTTGTGGTGAGAACACATAGAATCTCTTTTAGAAAACTGTCAGTATAAAATAGTGTTAACTGGAATTCTCAGACTGTGTATTGTATCTCTAGACTTATTTGTCCTTCACAACTGCTACTTTGTAACTTCTAACTAAGCTCTTTCCACTGACACCGTCCTTCTGGAAGCTATATATATATATATATATATATATATATATATATATATATATATATATTCAACATTTTTACAAAATTGCACATAAAACTCACATTGCTTATAAAAGATCACATGGTATTATTTTTCTGTTTCTGGCTTATTTCACCCAATACAATGACTCGTAGTTTCATACATGTTCCTGCAAATGGCCTGATTCTTTTTCTTAAAGCTAAACAATATTCTTGCCACAATTTTGTCATTTCAGAATTAATCAGTAGAGAATAACTCTGTTTCCATATTTTGGCTGTTTGAGCAGTGTTGCAATGATAATGGCAGTACAGATATTTCTTTGATTTAATTATTTCCTTTCCTTTGTCTGTAAACTCAACACTAAGACTCCTGGATTATAAAGCAGGTCTATATGTTTTAGAAACTTCTATATACTTTTCCACAACAGTGGTGCAAGAGTTCCCTTTACTAAATATCTTTGGCAACAATTTCCTCTTCTTCATTATATTAGTCATGTTAAAAGGTATGAAGTGAAATCTCCCCGTGGCTTTGCTTTTTATTTACTTGGTGATTAGTGATAATGAACAGCTTTTATCTGCCTGTTGGCCACTTTTTATGTCTTCCTGGGAGAACTGTCTATTCAGTTCTTTTGCCCCATTCTAAATTAGGCTATTCATTGTTTTCTTTTCTTTTTTTTTTAGGTTTTTGGAGACAGGGTCTCGCTTTGTC
>PVIR01005534.1:14338-71669 GCA_004026965.1 Petromus typicus
AATCCTCCTGCCTCTGCCTCCTGAGTGCTGGGATTACAGGCGTGAGCCACCACGCCCGGCACTGTGGTATGTGGTACTGGTTGCTGCTGGGTGTGGGTCTCCACACCCAGTATTGTTATGTGGTTACCGGGGAATCGAACCCGGGTCCTTGCGCTTGCGAGACAGGCGCCGGAACCACTGAGCTAACTCCCCGGCCCTCATTGTTTTCTTTTGAATTGTGTGTGTGTTCTGTATTTATTTTGAATACTAGAATGTGTCAGACATATGGTGCACAAATATTTTTCTGCCAATCTATAGAAGGCCTTCTCATATTTGTTTCATTTTGTTTCTTGTGCTTTTCAGTTTGTTGTAATCTCACTTATTTTGTTTTTGCTCCTTGTGACTTTGGTGTCCCATAAACAAAATCCTTACAAAGGTCAATGCCAAAGAGATTTGCCTATTTTCTTTTAGGATTTCATAGTTTTAAGCCTTATATTTAAGTATTTAATCCATTTTGAATTGATTTTTATGTATGCTATAAGATAAATGTCCATTTACATTAATAACACACTTTCAACAAAAGAGAAATTATTCAGATTGAAAATCAATTGTTTGGCCTTGAAATGGACTTGAATCATACTTTTTTTTTTTTTTTTAGGTTTTTGAGAGAAGGTCTCACTTTGTAGTTCAGGCTGGTCCTGAGCCTTGAACTCACAGGAATCCTGCCTCTGCCTCTCAAGTGCTGGGATTACAGCTGTGAGCCACCATGCCTGGCATTGTAGTATGTGGCACTGATTGCTGGTAGGCATAAATCACCATGCCTTGTATTGTTGTATGCATCACTGGGGATTGAACCACGGCCCTTGCATTTGCAAGACAGGTGCCTAAACCACTGAGCCAACTCTATGGCCCAAGTTTAGTCAGTCTTAACAGGAAAGTTTGTAGTGATCAAAACCTACATTGAAAAAGAAAAAAAAATTTTGATTAAAAGAATCGAATATTGCATTGTAAGGAATTAGAAAATGAAAAAAATACCCAAAGTAGGAAATAATCAGAGCAAAAGTAAACCAATTAGAAAATAAGAGAAAAACATCATCACTAACAGGAGGTATTTCTAATTTAAAAATTAAACAAAGTCAATAGGCCTTTGAAACTGACTTAAAAAAACAAAGAGAAGAGATTAAAATAAATGAAATCAGTTGAAAATGGAAATACTGTGATAGATGCCCCAGAAATAAAAATAATCACAAAGTACTATAATGAACAGCTATAAGCCAAAAATTACATAAGATAGAGGAAATGGTAAATTCCTAGAAACACAACCTACCAACACTGAACTAAAAGGAAAAGGAAGCTTGAGCAAGATCAATAGTGTAAGAGAGAGTGGAGTCACAATTAAAACCTTTCAATGAAGAAAAGTTCAGAACTGGATGGTTTGAGAGCTTAACTCTAGCAATTATTCACAGAATTAATACCCGTTTTAAAACTCTAGTAGAAGATAGAAAGAGAAGGAATACTTCAAAGTGATTGTATCAGGTTAGCATCATCCTGATACCAAAACCACAAAAGGGTGGAAGGCACAAAGCAAAACACAACAAACACACTTATGTCAATATGAACATAAGATGGAAAGCTCTTCCTTTACTAAAATGTTCTTCAAGTTTTATCCCACTTATTTTTCATAACAACTCTATGATACTAGGTTAAGATCACACAGAACTCTGATTATCAGTAAAATGGCACTTGATTTATTCCTGTGTGATATATTTTTAGTCATATGCTAATCAGCACATTCAAGGGTAAAAGAAGCTACAGTGATAAAATATCTATTTGCAGTCATTTACTCTGGACTCTTTCAACCTACTTGGTAGAAGAGATATATTTATGTACAAAATTCTGACACTGTGCCAGTGTTTCAACTGAAGATCTTCTGAGAAATTTATAAGATGGTGGCAAAGGGAGTATTGAAGAAGATATAAATTTAAGGCTTAATTTCCTATTTAGTCATCAAAGAAAGTCTTTCCTTTTACAAAATCATAAACTGTCCCATGCTTTGTTATGATGGTATAATGTCAGAAGAGTAACATCATATAATCAAGTTTTTTTAAACAATGGTATTTAATTAAGTTGTATATCAATATGACAGTTTCTCTGTATTTCTTTTGTAGAAATAAACAAAAAGAAATAGTTTCTATGACCCAGAGAGGTACAAAAACAAAATAAGATCTTTTCAACCAGGTGCAAAAGTAAACTATGAAAGAAAAATAGAGTGGTCTGACACTGGCATAAGAAGTAGCAGGCAGTGGATCAGAATGAATAATCCCGAGACATACTGTAACATGTCAGAGCATTACATTATTACAGTTGGGTGGATGATGTAACACTTGCTACATTTATTTAATTCACTTTCCAGATGAGAAGGAATGGAGGAACAACTTTCATTAAAATTGATTGCATCCTTTCCATATGTGATGGATTCTATAAATACAGTCATATTGCTGACTACCAGGGATCAAAAGACACTCAGAAGAGGTAAAATCCAATGGAAGACATGCCCTTCAGAAACTACATAAACAAGAACATGGCAGTGCATGCCATATAAAATGCTGACCAAAAGACAGTCAACAAAAATTTTTAAAATCAGAAAGATGACAAATATTTGGGTAAATATTTAAGATTTTTCTTCTACTGTAGAAGATAATTCATTGTACTAAGCACCAAAAACAACAACAATAATATATCAAACTGGATAGAAAAATAAATATGCACAACTATGTACTATCTTTAAAAACACATTTTCACTATAAAGGAATAAATACCTTTACTATAAAACATTAAACAGATGTATAGTACAAAACAATAAAACAAAGCAAGGATGAATATTAATATGTCATAAATTATATTTCAAAGCAAGAAATATTATCAGGACCGAAGAGTTCATTAAGAACATAAAAATTTCACCATATAATGGAACTATAGGATACACAAAGCAAAACTAACAGAATTTAAAGGGTAATAAACCCACTATTACAGATAGAAATGTGTCTCTCTTATCTTAAGTAATTGTTGCAATGGACAGATAGAAGATCTGAGAGAACACAGAAGACATGAACAATATACTGTAGTTGATTAACTTGACCATATTTGGTCATTAATTTAAGCTTCCAACTTGAAAAAATGGTAAAAGGAGAAGAAAACCTAAACTTATCACGAAGAATAAAAAATAATGAGCAGAAGTAAATGAAATAGAAATGAAAACTAGCTAATTCTTTAAAAATACTGATGCAATTTATAAACTTCTAGACAGAATGAAGGAGAACAAGTGAAATAAGAAACATACTAAGAGGGGGCCGGGGAGTTAGCTCAGTGGTTCCGGCGCCAGTCTTGCAAGTGCAAGGGCCCGGGTTCGATTCCCCGGTAACCACATAACAATACTGGGTCACCCAGCAGCAACCAGTAGCACATACCACAGTGCTGGGCGTGGTGGCTCACGCCTGTAATCCCAGCACTCGGGAGGCAGAGGCAGGAGGATTGTGATGTGAGTTTGAGGCTGAGCTCAGGGCCAGCCTAAACCACAAGAGCGAGACCCTGTCTCAAAAAAAACCTAAAAAAAAGAAACATACTAAGAAATATGGGATATCATTGCATAGCCAATAAGTATAAAAAGTATAATTAGGGGATATTTTATACCATTTTAGGCTAGTAAGAAATTTTAAATGAAATAATACCACTCCTTGAAAGATACAAATTGTCAAGATTTACACTAAAACAATAGATAACCACAGTATCCTTGCATCAATCAAAGAGGGTGATTTCTTAGTCAAAATCTTCCCAGAAATAATTATTGTTTTCACATAAAATTATAGGAAACAAAAAGTAAACCATATTGATAGAAATCAGATCAGTAATTCTCTGAGTATGTGAGGGGTAGGTGGTAAAAAACTTTGTGACTGATAATATATGCTCTTTATTTATAATGGCAATGATTATATAAATAATGTCTGATGTTAAATTTATCAAATTTATATTTATGTATGTATAGTTTATTTTATCTCAATTATAGCTCAAGTTAAACTTTCCCAAAAGATGGAAAAATAAAAAAATCTTTAAAACTCAGATGGCTTCACTGTTTAATTCTTCAAAGGCAAGGGGAAAATTATCAGCTATGTACAAATTCTACACAGAAATATGTACAAATAGGGAGAATTCTTCAAGTTATTTTATGAGGTGCCTATAAATGAATTCCCAAACTGGCAAAAGACCTACAAGAAATGAAAAGTACACATCAAAATTGCACCTGATCATACACACAATGATTCTCTTGACAAAATAAAGTGAAAATTTAGTGCATGATTATATCTCATGCCTAAATGGAAAATATTCCATGCAGTTACTTAACATTATAAAAATTAACAATTCACTAAACAAATAAAGCAAAATACACAAAGTTATATGATTACATTAATATATGTATAAAGGCATTTTATAAAATGTAACAAACATGATAAAATGAATTTTCAACAAATTCAGGAACTTTCTCAACTTGATAAATAGCATTTATAAAAAAATGTACAGAAGGCCAGGGATTTTGCTCAGTGGTTCTGGCACCTGTTTTGCAAGCACAAGGACCGGGGTTTGATCCCCCAGTAACCACATACAATACTGAGCATGGAGATTCATGCCCAGCAGCAACCAGTACCACATACCACAGTGCCAGGAGTGGTGGCTCATGCCTGTAATCCCAGCACTTGGGAGGCAGAGGCAGGAGGATTGCTGTGATGTGAGCCTGAGGCTGAGCTCAAGGCCAGCCTGAATTACAAAGCAAGATCCTGTCTCAAAAGGCAAAACAAAACAAAACAAAAAATCTGCAGATAACAATATACTTAATATTAAAATATTGAAGGCACTCCCTTAAAAATATTTTGATGGCATAAAACACGAAATAATTAGAGATATTTTTAACAAAATGTATCACTTTGTATGTTGAATACAATGATGAAGGAAATTTGAAGACAGAGAAATATTTCTTGTTCTTGGAACAGATGACTATGCTGTGAACATGTCGATTCTCTCCAAAATGATTTAAGGATTTAATGCAATTTTAATCATTTCTAGTATGTTTTTTTTTAATTGTAAAAATTGACAAGCTTCTAGTTTTTATGAAAGGGAAAGGATTTAGAAAAGGAAACATAGGTTTGCAGAGAAGAAATTTAGAAGACTTACAAACCAGAATTCAAGACATATCACAAAGCTTTATTATTCAAGAGAGAGTGGTATTAAGGTGAAGACAACTGCTGTGAAGGCTAAATAAGTAAACATTTTCAAAACTTATCTAACTTTGTACTTAAATAAATGAATTTTTGTATGTAAATTGTTCTTCAAAGAGGATGCATGGGTTTTGTTCTTCACATACAGAAATGGCAGAGACTAGGGCTATATATCAGTGATAGAACATGTATAATACAGAATACCATGTCCAGCACCAAAAGTTGATAAATATATAAAAGATTAAATGGAAATAGCATACAGCAATGATAAAAAGATAAATCCAAATAAAACTTAGCTACATAAATATGCAGTTTTACATTACAAATACTTAGAAACATACATTTTAAATCAAATAAGATATAGCAACTGAATTCCAATTTTTCCATAGAAATAAACTTAAATGAGGCTCTGTGCTAGTCCTAGGATGATGTAGTAGATATAGACAATTTTCTACACTGATGAAATCCTTGTAAATTTATAAAAAAAACATCCTGGTAAGCATTTTATGTTATGAAAATACTCAAAAACATGCATTCTCATCTTTGCCAACATCAATATGTATGACCCTATCACAAAGAAGTAAACAGAGCTATTGTTTACAGATGTATTTGCTGCAACATGCTCTGTTAGTGAAAAAACTAGACACAGTATAAATCTCCAGGGAAAAAAGGCATGATTAAATAGACTATGGTATATGAGAAATGTTCATAATAAATATTTTAAAATAGAAAAACATTAAATACACATATCCCAAGATCATGATCTAATACTAAATAAATTGAAAATTTGGCCAGAAATGCACTGAAATATTTATAATGAGCAAAACACTGGGTTTCAAAAACCCATTTCTTACTTTTCTACCAAAAAATTTAACTATATTATAGCAGTAGCTGGGTATGTGTCTCAATACTTTTCCCTGAGGGAAACAGGAAGTAATCTCTGTATTTACTCACTCGGTACAAAAAACAGCAAGGTGTGTGCACCTGTGCAAAAATGTTAACATGGTATTCTCATCCACATTATGCTTTATCTAACGAGTTTTGTGTATGTTTATCTGAGCACCACATAGGGTATAATACACCCATACCACTCTAGTATTTGTCTTTCAGAAAAACTTTGCTTTGCTTGCCAGTATCTTATTGTGGATTTTTGTATCAATTTTCATTAAGGAGCTTGGACTGTAGTTCTCCTTGTAGGTTGGATCTTTTTCTGCTTTTGGAATCAAGGTAATGGTTGCTTCCAGAAATGAATTTGAGAGTACTGCTTCCCTTTCAATTTCAATAAAGAGTTTGAAAAGTAGCAGTGCTAACTCTTTTTAAAAAGTTTTATAGAATTCAGCATTAAAGCCACTGTGATAAAAACTGCATGGTACTGGCAAAGTAATATACCTGAAGATCAGTGGAGTAGATTAGAAGATCCAGACACAATTCCAGATACACTGAGCCACCTCATTTTTGACAAAGGAGTCAGAAACCTTCAATGGAGGAAAGATAGCTTCTTTAATAAATGGTCCTGGAAAAATTAGGCTTTAACCCACCAGAGACTAAGGCTAAATCTACCTCTTTCACCATGTACCAAGTTAAAATCAAAGTGGATTAGAGACCTAAATATTAAAACAGAAACACTAAACCCGCTACAAAGCAGGTTAGGTAAAACTTGAGGACTTGGCTTAGGGAAAGACTTCATGAACATAACCTCTATAGCATGAGAACTGGCAGAAGAAATCAACAAATGGGATCTCATTCTATTAAAATGTTTCTGTACAGCAAAGGAAACCACCAACAGAGCAAAAAGGCAACCAACAATATGGGAAAGAATCTTTACCAGAGGTTTCTCAAACAAAGGACTACTATCGAGAATATATAAGGAGCTTAAAATATTAGCCCACTCAAATTTTAAGATCTAATTCAAAAATAGGCATCTGAAATGAACAGATTTATTCCTTTTCAGAGGAATGAATAAAAGCAGCTAAGAAATATATGAAGAAATGTTCAACATCACTGGTCTTTAGAAAGACGCAGATGAAAACAACAGTGAGATTTCATCTCACTGCACAAAGACTGGCTGCTATCTCAGAATTAGCCAGCAACAAATGTTGGTGAGGCTGCGGAGACAAAGGAACCTTTCTCCAATGTTGGTGGGAGTGGAAACTCATATAATCCGTGTAGAGATCAGTGTGAAGATTCCTCAAAAACCTAGGATTAGAGGTCCCATTTGACCCAGCCATTCTTCTGCTAGGTATATACACAAAAGAATGAAAAGATTCGTATCACAGCGACATATGTGCACCCATGTTTACAGCAGCTCAGTTTGTGATTGCTAAATCTTGGAAACAACCAAAACACCAATCAACAGAAGACTGGATAATGAAGATGTGGTTCTTTTATAGAGGAGAGTATTACTCTGCCATAAAAAATGATAAGTTTGAGTCATTTATAGTCAAATAGATGTACCTTTAGGATATCCTCATAAGTGAAATAAGTAGGTCACAGATGTTGTATCTTTTTTCTGCTGTGAGAAAATGAAGATGTAAATGAGTTATAGTACATATAGTAGATAGTGTGAAATAGAATATATTTAAAAGGAAATAGGTTGTAGGGGTAAGTAAAGAGGGGAAAAATAATGTAATGGTAATACAAAAAGGAAATAAAGATTATGTGTATAGGGATGAGGGGTTGTAGGGTAGTGGAATCAGAAAAAAAAATGAGAATTAAGTAGGGTGGGTGGGGAATGGGAAAAATGAGAACTAAGTTATGTCATATACTGGTACAAATTCTCAATGTTGAATGTGATCATGAAGTGTACATATACTGTAACAATAAAAATTTGAATTTTTTAAAAAAAGCTTTGTTTTGATATTTCTGGTAGAAGCCCAATTCAGTACAATGGTACATTAAAAGAAAAGATTTGCAAGTTTTATAGGTTAAAAATGAATCATCAGATTATTCACACATGTATGAAGATGATCCATTATGGTAAAATACATGTTCTCTCTGTGTGTGTGTGTGTGTGTGTGTGTGTGTGTGTGTGTGTGTATTGTATCAGAGATCAAACTTACAACCTTGCACTTGCCAGGCAGGTGGCGGTGCCACTGAGATAAATCCTTGGTCCTAAAAATATCTATTTTCAAAACAGAGGAGTGCTGTGGGTGTGATAATGATGATGACACATTGGCCAGGTCAGCCACAGTTCCTGGGAGTGAAACAGCTCAAGAATGAACTGATAGACACAATGCAGACCTCCTTGATTCAGATGATGAAGAAAACAGCAATATGAGCGCATACTGGACTGTTGGAGATGTTGTAAAATGGTCATGCAACCAAATGGAATGATTCCATGTTAGAACTAGGTCTGAAAATACAGTGAGGACTTTGGTAGGGTAGAACTTACTGGACAGAATGCCAGAACTGTCATTCATTACTGGAAATTGTAACAGATAAAATACTACAAGATATTGTGAACTACATAAAGGTTTAAATACAAGAAAAATGCCTAGTATACACCAGTAACCATACTTACAATTGTATGTATTAAGCCACCTCACTAGCTAAACTGAACACATTGCGAGGTGTGCTGTACTTAGCAGGGCATGCTCATGATAACTAAGGAAAAAAAGCAATGAGTGTGGGCTTGAGGTTTGTACAATAACAGAGTCAATGAAGAGATTTGGTTTCTTTAAAATGGCCGGAGATTTGATGACAAAAGCACCTGCCAAGATAGAAAAAGAACAGATAATCTGACTGCTATCTGGTCAGTGACATATTTGTGAGCCATTGCCAAGCAATTTACACATGACAGAAATACATGACTATTGGTTAATATCTTATAGTATTTCATGACTGCTATAGCTTCAGGGAATAGGTGCCAAAAAAAACCTTCAAAATATGGGACAAACATTTATGCCATAGTGGATGTGAAGCCTTGTTATGTTTTCAATTTATACATTTATCCTGGAACTCAGCCATCAGGTTCTTATTCATACAGTAATAAACTGAATAATGCTGTGAAAGACTCGTTGCTCCCATCTCCAAAACTAATTAGAATGTGACATTCAAAAACTGGTTTACCAGTTTTCAATTAATGTTACATTTGCTAACACAGCACAAGTTGACCCGTGTGGGAACTGCATGTGGGAACAAAGGCAAAATTCCAAGTGAAATGTTGCAATTTCAAAACAGAGAATTATATAGTGCAATCTTTGTATTTCAGAAATGTTTGGGCTAGGGATGTAGCTCTGTGTGCTGCCACCTGCCTGGGAAGTACAAGGTCCTGAGTTCGATCCTTGCCCTCAAAAAAAAAAAAAAAAAACCAGAGAGAATCAAATGCAGAAATATTTACATTGGCCTTGTATATGGCAAAGAAAACAATTCTATTACTGCTCTCAGCATTGGACTGTGATGAAAATATTGACAGGGAATCCTCAACAAAACGGAAGCCTGTGATGGGAACTTTCTACAACAAAAACAAAGGTGAAACAGATGTTGATGAGTTATGCAGTAATTGTGATGTAACTAGAAACACAAAGCATTGGCCAATGGTTGTATTTCACTGTATTCTAAACACATGTGACAAAATAGTTTGATAGTTTATAAAATAACGAAAGCAAGATATCATGGAGAAATTTTCTTAAAGGACTGGGACTGGAAATCATAAGAGATTATTTACAGCAGAGGAAAAACAAAATGTTTCTTCCCAGAGAACAGCACAAAACAGAAAAACCAAAGAGATGTCAACTGTGCCCTACAAGAAAAGGCAGGAAAACAAAGCACACATGTTACCTGCACAAGTCAGATTTACACTTTCT
This sequence comes from Petromus typicus, assembly GCA_004026965.1. Taxonomy (NCBI): domain Eukaryota; kingdom Metazoa; phylum Chordata; class Mammalia; order Rodentia; family Petromuridae; genus Petromus; species Petromus typicus. Next base: position 24,390 of record PVIR01005534.1, read on the forward strand.
GCCTTGGGTGTGACAATTGAAATAGATTGTTTTTGTTGTAGTGTTCTACTGGTATTTTCATAGTAGTTCATATAACTTTTCATTTCTGATGTTGACTTCTAGGTTTTGTAAGCAAGTAAATGGCTAATGTGGAAAAGTTGATGTTTATTCTAAAAGGCAATAGATATTATTAATTTAATACTTTATCTTACTGATATTTTATGTTCCTGTTAAGCACACCTGAATTATATAATAAGAATCTCCTGACAAAACGGCATGACCAGTGAGATGTCAAGTATGTTCTACAAAAAGGTCAGGAAAGCAAAACTCGTGCTGTCAGTATAAGCAATATTGTGTATGACACATATTATTGTCATGTGTGAAGACATGTGCTGTAGGTGTGATACCTGAAGGAAAGATTTGCTTTTGTAGAGTGCTTTTGGTAGTTTCATTGTAGTTCACACAGATTTTAATTTCTGATGTACTTATTTAGACTTTGTTCATTTAAAACTAGTTGATGTTGAAAAAGTTGATGCTTTTCTACAAACCTGCAATAAATATTAAAAGTACAATACCTTATTTTTGTGATATTTTTCCTGTTAGCACTCAATGTTTAATAAAGTAAAACTAAAATTAATAATTCATCTGTAGAAATATTCTATAGAATAAATGTGGGTTTGGCACATCTATGTTCATGTACCTTTATGACAAAAATGTTATGCCCCTTAATAGCTTTTATCTTTAAAATGATAGGATCAAGATAATTTTTAAATTTTTACTCATGTACTTTCCAAATTTCTTATCATTACTGGAGCAGGGACTGGGGAGCAGACAGTCTCAGCAGCCACAGGCCACTTTGAGCATGAGCCACACCGGACTGGCAGCAGACACTGGCACTGTCTCCGCACTGTAAGCAGATCTCCACACGCAGTAAGGCTGGCGGCGGGCATGCTGCAAGCTTGGACTCCCAGCGGTGGGGGCACATCCTGGTGGGCGCTCTGTTCTTTAACCTGAGCCTGAGAAAAGGAGTCGTAGGTCCAACATACTAGAAAACGTTCTTTTTACTCTTCTTTATTTGATTTGATTATGTTTTCACTTTTTATTTTCCTTTTTAAAATTTTTACTCTTTGCTGTTTTCCTCCTTTTGTACATTTCCTACATACTTTCCGTCTATTATTTTACACTTTTTTCTTCTATAAGTGTGTCTCTGTCAGTGTGCTTCTCATACTCTTGCCTTTTCCTTTTGCCTCCCAATATAGTTTATAAAGGGAAAGACACTTCTCCCTGTCCCTTCACATCCCTCCTGTATTTACAAGTATCTTTTCAGCTGCCCCTTTCTCCTTCACTATTGTATGTCTTCGATATTCCCTATGCTAAATTTTATTAATTCTAAGTTTTATTTTTCTTTCCTCTCTACCTTTTCAATTGTTTCCTCTAATATTTCTACCAATCATAGAATCTTTTCTCATCCTCATTTCCCACTATCAATTTTATACCCTGTTTTTCTTGTTATTCCTTTACAAATATAGAACAACATTCCTTTAACATCAATACAATTTTTACCCCCTCTTACTTCCTCCTCCCCCTACCACAGAGTAGAGGACTTAACATTTTTTTCCTCCTCTTTTTCTCTTCTCTTCCCCACTCTGGCATTACCTGGTCCCCAAATCCCTGTACTTTCCATAACATTCTATAAAATTCCTGCAGGAATGCTGTTTTTCACTAGTAGAAGAGACATACCCATCACATTTAATGCTCATTAACTGTGGATTGACACTTGGGTTGTTATGATATTTACATTACAGCTGTGAATTTCTTCTCTAGGGTAAAGGGAGACCCCAAACAGAGCCTCATGGAATGTGATTTCTCAACTAGCCCTGACAGGTACCACTGTAATTGATTAGCCTGCTATTCTTCTAGTATAATGGATTACATACTAGTAACATTGCTTAGTAAAAAGTTCAGTGCCTGTACACTCATCTGCCAAATCCACCATCACACCCAAGGAGAAGGACGGCAGTGTTCCTAACTCAAGCACTCAGACTGGATGGACTCTGCCAAGAGCGATGGTACCCTGGCACAAAGAGGTCCTGAATCTGAGTTAGCTTTAGTATTATGGTGGAGGGATCACAGGAGTTATTGGTGTGTGAGTGTTCAGGCTCTCTGCAAAGAAGCTACTTGGGAATCACATATGCAGTGTCTCACTGGAAGATCAAATCTTTATTACCAACTGACACCTTACCGGTTTAAGTTTTATATGTTTCTTGATTTATTTAGCTACATGTGGTTATTTTTTGTTCTTTTTTGATTCCATGTCTTTATGAGGTTGTTACACTTCTATATTTGTTCTTTCATTGGCTATGATTTAATAGGTATATTGATTATTTAGTCTCAGCTCTTTATCTAGTTTGTTCACCTCAAACCCCTGAGCAATATTATTAATGTATTTCTTTGTCCAATCATGCAAATTCTTCCTCCCAAGTTTTTGAATTCACTATACTTGGATTCCTCATAGTCACTCTGATCTTCATTACTGTATGTCTTCGATCTTCCCTATGCTAAATCTTTGGCTCTTCCATATCTTACCTAGTTTACTGTGCTCTCTATATGTAAGTTCTGATAACCAGATAGTTTTTCTTAATCGTAATTCAGTCTTACTCCTATATCTCAGTATTGACCCCATAAAATATCCTCTGAAAATGCATAATACTAAACCTTCAACTCAACTAAAATACTCCCAGAAAACCAGAACCCATAACAATATTTGCTTCTCATCTAGCACTACTCTCCCTTTCAAACCTCCTCCTTAGTGTCTAACATTATCTACCCCTCCTCTCCTTCTCCCCACTCTACCTCATCTACTTCACGAGAGAGCAACCACAAGTAATAAACTGTCATAGTGTGCACAGAGAACAGACCAAGGGAGAAGAGGAACTGTAAGGACTGTCATATAGAAGTGTTGGAACACTGAATCTGTGGATACTGTTATAATGAGAAGCATCTCTCTTTGTCAAAACGTATGGATACAGTCAAAATCACATAACTGAGAAGAAGGAGTAAACACTAGCTCTGGACTCAGGAAGCCAAAAATTACTTGTGAGGAGGCAAAAAATCACACTAAAATCTCCATTTAAGCCACAAACTCCCTTCACTTCTCTCATTCCTCACCTACAGGAACCCCCGCAAAGAAGGGAGGAGAAAAAAGTGGAAGCCTTATACAATTAAATATAGATACAAATAAATACAGATACAAGTAGGAGAATGGGTAAACAGAGAAATAGAAAATCTCCAAACCTCCCACAACTTTCCCAAGTCAGAACAAGGGGCCACAAAAAGAGAAGAAAAAAATATACCAGGTATGAAAATTTTTTAGGGAGAATGAAGAAAATAGATGAGTTCAAAGACACAATGAACCAAAAACTGACAACATGTACATGCATTATGCCCACTGTGAATTTTGTGGAAATAGTAAATAACTGGACAAGCTAACTGAAACAATCTAAACTTGGAAGAATGTATTGAAGATGGAAATGGAATTCTTGACAAGATGTCAGACAAATGCGTACCATAAAAAAGCATATAATTCATACATTGCAGAAATGACCAATGTGAAGGCAGAGTATTTGATATTGAGGGAAAATGGCAAATTATGATAAAGAGCTCAAAGACGCCAAAATGAAAAAATAAATCAAACATATACTAGGTTAAAACATGAAGAACAATATAAGACTAATCAGAGTTAAGAGAGAAACAGAAGATAGCACGGATAGAATTGCTAACATGTTTGCAGAAATTATAGAATAAAATCTATCAAACAGAAGAACAGAGTTTAAATTACAAATAAATGTTGCTTATAGAACAATAAAAATTATGATGAAAGAAGAAGTTAACCAAGGCATATCCTTATTAAATTCACAGATACTTAGCCAAAAGAAACCACTAGAATTTTAAAGGCAGTTAGAGAAAAACAAAAACTTACATATAAAGGTAAACCAATTAGAATCACAGAAGACTTCTTAGCACAAATACTAAGACCAGAAAAGCTTAGAGTAAAGCATTTCAAGTCCCAAGAGCATATAATTTCCAACCAAGATTAATTTATCTAGCAAAGCTACCCTTTTAAATAGCTGGAGATTATAACCACAAAGAAAGGAAACACATTTTATGTATATAGGGGGTGGTAGGGTGAGTAGGGCTATGGGAAAAAACTGAGAATTAAGTTGTGTCTTATACTGGTACAAATCCCCATTGTGGAGTGCAATCATGATGTGTATATTTAATGTACCAATAAAGATTCCAATTTAAATAAATAAATAAATAGTTGGAGAAATAAGGTATTTCCATGAAAAAGACCTGTTGAGAAGACATGTGAGTACTAAACCAGCTCTAGAGAAAATACTCAAGAATATCTTCAAAGGAAACAAAGAATTGGATACAGCTAAAAACACAGAGGAAACTAGTGAGGTCAATAGATGAACAGTAACAAAAAAATCAGAAAAAGGAAAACAAAAGACACATTAACCAATAAAGAAAACAATGATAGTAAATAACCAATACATCCCAGGAATATTTCTCAAAGTTAAGGCCTCAACTCTCCAATCAAAGACACAGACTGGCAGATTGGATTTTAAAAAATCCAATACTCTGTTACATTCAAGAAACTCATGTAATCCAAAATGATATGCGTACACTAAAAATTAAATGATGGAAAACAGTATTTCATGGACTACCATCCTAAAAATAAGTGGAGGTAGCATTCTAAGATCAGACATGGTAAACATCAAGATAAAACTGATTAAAAGAGAGAAGAAGATCACTATACACTGGTTAGGGGACCAGTCCCAACAAGAAGGGGTAACACTCACAAACACATACACTGAGAAACCCGGAGCACCTATCTTCATAACACAAAAAGGCCTGAAATTAAAAGACTAAGTAAACATTAACACAGTAATGAAAGTTTTTTAACAGCCCTTTTTGCAAAGAGATAGATCAACAAAACAAAAAAATCAACAAAGAAATTTCAGAGCTAAACTACATTTTTGGACATAAGCACTTAGTGGTACATACAGAATAGTCCACCTCTCTAAAACAGAGTATACATTCTTTTTAGCAGTACATGGTAATTTCTCCAAAATAGATCCATAAAGTTGCTTAGGTAAATATAAAGTAGTGAAATCAACTCATTCCTGCTATCAGACCACTGTGCAGTGAAAACTGAAATCAATGACAAAAGAAAATTTGGAAAAAAGAAAAGTTTCTGGAAAACTAACAACATATTCCTAAACAACTAGGGAATTTCAGAAGAAAACAAAGTAGAAGTTTTAAATATCTGGAAGTTAGTGACACTGACTGTACAACTCAACAAAACCTCTGGGACATTATGAAAACAGTCCTAAGAGGAAAGTTCATTGCAATCACTGCTTACAGTAGAAAAACAGAACAAGCTTAAATAAATAACATTATGAGAAATCTTAATATACTTGATAAACAACAACCCACCGCAATACGAAATTAAGGACAGAAATCATAATAATAAGTGCAATTGTGACTAAAAATACATATTTTTAAAAAATCAACAAATAGAAAAACTGGTTCTTCAAAAGAATAAATAAAATAAATAAGCCTTTAGGCATACTCAAGAAGAAAAAAAGAGAAAAGGCTCACATCAATGCAATTAGAAATGAAAAAGGTGACATCACAACGGACACTGGAAATTCAGATTGCTAACATCTACTTCAAAAAACATATTCAAACAAATTAGTAAATTATGAAGAAATTAACAAATTCCTAGACATATAAAAGCTACCAAAACTAAACCAAGAAGAAATAAATGTGCTGAACAATTCAATAACAAGCAATGAAAATGACTTAATAATAAAGAATTTGCCTATTAAAAATTCTAGGACCTGATGGATTCACTGGTAAAACCTATAGAACTTTTAAGGATGTAATATCACTAACTCTTCAAGGTCCTCCAAGAAAATGAAGGGGACAGAGTGCTCCCAAATTCATTTATGGAGGCCAGTATCATTCTGATCCTGAAACAGGGCAATGACCAATCTAAAAAAGAGAACTATAGGCCAATCTCTTTGAAGAACATAGGTGCAAAAATCCTCCACAAGATATTAGCACATAACAGAATGTAGTACATTATGAAAATGATTTTAGAGGTTTTATTCCAGAAATGCAAGGAATCTTAAATATACATAAGTCAATAAATGTAATATGTCACATAAACTGAAGCCAGGTAAAAAACCACGCGATCATATCCATAAATCCATAAGAGGATTTCACCAATATCTGACACCTTTTCATGATTAAAAAATGAGGAAAACAGTATAGAAAGACCACACCTGAACGTGCTGCAGTCCACTTACGACAAACAAATAGTCAGCAACATACTGAATAGGAAAAAACCAAAAGCATGCTCCCTAAAATCAGAAATAAAACAAAGATGTCCACAGTCACCTCTTCTGTCCACTGAAGCATTAGCCAGAGCAATTAAACAATAGAAAAAATAAATGAGATATATACAGGAAAAGAGAAGCTCAAATTATTATTATTTGCAGATGACATGTTTCATAGAAGACCAAAGAACTGAACAAAAACTTTTAGAATCAATAATCAACTCCAGCAAAATAGCAGGATACAAAACACAAACATTGTTAGCATTTGTGTTCACCAACAATATGTGAGATCAGAAGGAAATTATGAAACCAATACCATGTGTGATACTTTCAAGATAAATCAAATACCTAGGAACGAACCTACCCTACTAAGTGAAAGACTTTTACAAAGACTATAGTATCCAGAAGGAGATTGAAGAGGGTATCAGAAAATGGAAAGATGCCCCCTACTCCTGGATAGACAGAACCAATACTGCCAAAATATCCATAACTCTAAAACTATTATACAGATTCAATTCAGCTCCACTCAAAACACCAACAGCATACTTCACAGATCTAGAGAAAACAATCCTGAAATTAATATGGAGCCAGAAGAGGCCCAGAATAGCAAAAGTAATTTTGGGCAATAAAAGCTAAGGAGGCAGCATAACACATATCAGAAAGCCATAATGATAATAATGTCATGGTACTGAAACAAAAATAGACATGCGCATTAACGGAACAGAACTGAGGATACAGAAACCTCACCAGACATATTCAAATATTTTCTTTTTAACCAAGGGTCAGTAGTGCATTAAGTAATGGTCAACTAAATGGGGACGTCCAGCTGAACTGAGACAGGACGGTTGTGGGTGTGCAAGACTCGCCTGAGGATTGCTGCCACTGGCATGAAAGGAGAACAGGTGGGGAAGACTGCGTGCTGTTGATTACCCTGGAAAAGCTTATATTGGCTGCTTCTTCTGATATGAACTCAGCCGTTCTCATCATCAGAGGAGCTCAGGTCCCACCTTAACTGGGGGTGCCTGCTGTTCCCTTTAGGGGAGCTCTGGTCTTTGCCTTAAGCATCATTTCCTGGTTACAGATGGGAAATGGGGGATACTTATGTGTGGAATCTATATCACAATTCAGCTGGTGGACACAAACAAAATGGTGTTCATCAGAGTATGCCAAAAAAATATACAAGGCTCGTTTAACATCAGTTCTTGTTACCTTCCTCCTCCCACCAGGACTAAGACACAAATGTTGCATAGGAATGTCCTCCTCCAAGTCTCTTCCTTTGGATATGACAGAGGCTGCACATTTAAAGCTCTGTTCCATTAATTTTGGCCTTATTTTGCTAGATATAATGTACAAATATAGGATTTAGGGTAAGAAAGCACACAGAAAGATTTGTTAAATCATGGCTTTGTTGAATAACCTTAATAATCAGAAATTTAACTGCAGCACATTGTATGAATGCAAAGTGTAAAGATGGCTTTACTTTAGTCATTTACTTGTTGAAAATAAATTTAAAAGCAATCTATGCTACAATATTTCAAGGAAAGGGAGCAACATGTTCTTTGGTATGAATGGTAAGGTAAAAATATTAAGACTGTCTCTAAAGACTGTCTTGGTCTCTTAGCTATCAATGTAATCATGTGTCAGGACACTCCAACCACTGCAAATCATTTAATTTCCCTTGGGCTCAGTAAAGGAGCCAACATAGTGTTAGAGCTCTTTTATAACCCTGTTGGTGTTCTGAGGAAATATGGCACTAATGGGCAACATTAGATTGTGGTGTTAGATTCAGCACTGAGGGATGTCTCCACATGTTCCTACTTAATGTGATCGTGAGGAAGTTACTAATGCTCTGAGCCTCACTTCTTTATCAACACAGACAATGTTCTTGTTTAAATATGTTTTATACCCTCTAAAACTCATGCTGAAACTTAACTCCTGTCGTGAAAAATCAAAAAACAGTATTTTATAAAGGGACTTTAAGAGGCTATTAGGGATCTGTCTTCATGAATTGATTAATGAATAATTTCATATGATTAGTAGACTGGTGCATTAATAGGGCGGGTTTGCTGTAAAAGCAAGTTTAGCTACATCTCTTGTATACTTCCTCTCTCTCACTATATGATGTCTTCTGCCTCCTCAGGACTCTGTCGGCAAGCAGAGCATCATCAGACTTGACCCCTCAATCTTTCATCAGTGGTATGAAGGGAAACAAACCTTTATCTTCATAAGTTTCCCAGGCTGTGGTATTATGTTATCAGCATCAGAATATATTCTAAGGTGAGTAGTCATACCTACTGTACAGATTTATTGTGAAGAGTACATATCATAACAAACAGAAAGCAATTAGCTTAGTATCTGTCTCATACTGCTAATATGTAGCCTCTGTGCTTAGTACTCATAGTAGTTTTACAGTCGGTAATAGTAAAAGTAGTAGAGATACTACACTCAGCCTGATATCTCTTTGCTTATTCAATCCAAATTACTGAATATCATGGTAGAGTTCAGTTTGCTAGTGTTTTCTTAGATGAATAAAAAAATAAATGTGTTTGGCCCTTTTTTATTTTGAAGTCTAAGAATCTTTTGGTGGTACTTGGGTTTGCAGCTGAGGCCTTCACACTAAGCTGTATCTTAGTCTTTGTGTTATTTCTTTTACATTTGATTTTGAGACAGAATCTTACTAAGTCACTAAGTTGCCCCGGCTTGGGTTGGATTTGAGATCCTCCTACGGCAGCCTCAAAAGTGCTGGAATTAATGATAGGTACCACCATGCCCAGCTTAAAGTTGAAGACATTTTTGAAAAGTTTTCACCATATTTTTTTATTTAAAATTTATCTTCCTCATGATAGTCTATTCTATTGGTTTAAAAATAACCATGGGGTTTGCATTTTACTTTCCTGAAAGAGAAACTAAGGTCCTTGGCATGGTATTGCAGGAAGGAAAAGTTCCTTGCAGGCAAAACATCACTCTCTTCAGCAATACCAAGGCTAAATGTGACCAACCAGTTTGACTTTTCCCAAAATTTATACAGGATTCATTTTCTGAAGCTGCAGAATGCCCTCAATATACAATGGATCTCAGCTCTGCAATATGGAATTGAAAGGAATGCAGATTTAGTATTTAATTTGTTTATTCAACAAATATTAACTGATCAAATGATTTTGGAAATTCTTTTTTGGGGGTTTTTTTTGTTTGTTTGTTTGTTTTGTTTTTTAAGACAGGGTCTCGCTTTTGTGATTCAGGCTGGCCCTGAGCTCAGCCTCCAACTCACATCACAGCAATCCTCCTGCCTCTGCCTCCCGAGTGCTGGGATTACAGGCGTGAGCCACCACACTCGGCACTGTGGTATGTGGTACTGGTTGCTGCTGGGCGTGAGTCTCCATATCCAGTATGGTACGTGGTTGCCGGGGATTGAACCCGGGTCCTTGCTCTTGCAAGACAGGCGCCAGAACCACCGAGCTAACTCCCTGGCCCCTGATTTTGGAAATTCTTAAGAATCTGGATCATAGGGTTTTTAAATGATTGACAGATTTTCACTGTTTGCTATTTACCCCAGTAATAGAAGTGATATGAAGTTGTCTGATAAATAGTGACACTGGAGTTCGAACTCTGTTTCCTTTATATTGTTATGTTTTCCAGGGGCTAATACCTTTGATGATATTGCATCCATCACTGAACTCCAATATAACCTACATTGCAATTTTGCATGGTTTCTCCGTCACTTTCCATTGGAAATTGGAACTTTAGGAGTTAAACTAAAAGAAAATAGAGTAATGCAGAAAGACTGCGATACTTCAAAAAAGTGATTAGTCATTGTTATTTAAAAATAATTACGAGTATTTATTGGAAAAACGTGAAATGTCAAAATATCAAAGCAAATCTTGTAGGTATAGTCTCTTTCTTATATAAGTCCTATATCTTACATGTCACTTAACCTTGGACATAGTAAGCAATGCTTCCCTCAAAAAAAAAAAAAAATCCCATACTTTGTTACAGAAACAATCTCCAATGTAATGTGATATATATAGAGAGGGGAAAGGCTACTCACAAGAACTTACAGTATTTCTGCTATTAAAAATGTGTATAAAGTATGTGTTATACAAATGAATATTTTCTTACAGTTGAGAACATCTTGAAATCTTCAAGTCTCACATAAATTCAGAGCAATGGAAACCACATGTCTGATTGTACCCTAGATCCTGCCAGAGAATGGGAAATGAATAAAGTTTCATGGACAAAATGGAGGAATTTTGTTAATAAGAAGGAAAACTTACATCTAGCACTTCAGATTTCTTCAATATAGAGTTACATTTGGGGATCGAAGGAGGGGGAGTATTTGGGATAGGAGGGGTGAGTATGTGCATTCTCACAGGTGAGTATGATCTTTGAAGTGGGCCTTCAACTTTGGAGAGAAATATCTAATATTTTAGAAACCTAAGGCTATCAATCAAATCAATCGCAGCAATCAATATGCATCATGTGCCTATTATAGGGGAGGTAAAGGAAAGCCAGAAAGATGACTGTCTGATATAAATGGAACCTAACTCAGGCCAGGGATTTATCTCAGTGATGCCACATCTGTCTTGCAAGTGGAAGGTACTCAGGTCAATCCCCAGTACTGGAAAAATATAAATAAATTTAAAAATAAAACAGAAATAAATGAATTCTTACTAAGCTGACACATACACAGATTGTACCATATTAGTGGCATTAGAGTTTAACATAAGAGCAAAGACAAGGCCTTAGAGATATTGGGGGAAGTAATTGTCTGCTTCAATATTTTTACAAATGTCTCTAAGCAATATTCCATAAGAACATCAAAGTAAATTTTAGGTATCACTTTGGGCAATTCTAGAAATATCCTTCTGCCTAGAAATATCCACACAGAACCATCCAGATAAAGATGGAGAGATTTTTCAGTTTTTAGGTCTGTGATCAATGAAATGATCTACTTCTTGTAGACATTTGATAAAATTTTGTTGAATTAATGATAACCTAAGAGCTGCTTTATTTAATTATATGTAGTGATGTGACTCTGACTACAGGGGATATATTTTAAGACTTACACTGGATTCCTGAAATCGCAGATCATGCTGAATCCATACATATGCTATGCCTTTACCCATACATAGGTACCCATGATGAAGATGTTTTTATAAATAGCTTTGGACCATAGATTATCTTAGATAAGTGAAACTATTAGTAACTGAAACACAAAAAGTGTAAATTATGTAGAAGGGGAGACTGCCGTGGTTGGTTTACACCAGTCTGATATTTGCAAGCTACTTGCTATATCTACATTCTTGCAGCTGTTTTCATTTCATCTGATACTGACTAGGCAGGGATACATGCATATGATACATGTTCATTCACATACCTACATCTTAGCTCCCTGACAGCATATAAGCTTTTGAGTGAAGTGACTACGCTAAGCCTTCTAAATACCGTATAGAAGAAAAATATTGGAATCTGCATGTCGAGGTTATTATATTGGAATCTATACAGAGAAGTTATTGCAGTGTACATTGCTTGTCTACTAATCCACTGAAACTTTGAAACTTTTATTCAGAAAATTTAGTAATACTAGACTGGTTGCTCACCTACTTCCTTAAATTTAATTCTAACTTTACACTAATAGGCAATTTATTTAATGTCTATTTGAGTCAGGGGATGATTTAAAAACTACATTCATTAGTGTGCCATACAGAATGCTTCATTTTTTTCCACTAAATAGCCACACTTACAAGATCATACCATCTACTACAGAGAAGTGAGACCTTGGTTTCTCCCAAGTATGCTTACTGCTACTGCCGTACTCTAACCACCGCATTAACATAGAGCTGATTGTGCATTCAAGCACCATCACAGACAGCAAAGGGACCACTGAACACTCCATGTACCCACTCGCTATATAGTTTCCCTCCAGATATTTCCTGCCCGATTGAAAAGAAAATTAAAATATGTTCCTCTTCGCTGACCCTACTGAAAAAAGACAGCTCTGGGAAAGTTCATGTCATAGAGCTGTAAATCATATTCTTAAGCACGTGACTATCATTCAAAATTCAATGTGGACTCTTTGAATTGCCTTCCTGACAGTGGCCTCAGATATGAGGAGGTAGGAGCGTTGTGTACAGAGTTCATCTGGCTTGGTAGTCTGCATTTCTAGTGTGTCTTCTGTATTATTTCCCTCTTCCCTGCAGGGTCTTTGCTTTCAGTATAATAAAAACAAGCAATTCTTCCCTGTCCATAAGAAATACTTCCTGGGTTGAAGACTCCCTACAGCTATTTCTTTCTCTAGCCTTTTGGGCAAAGTTACTTGACATACTTGTTTCAATTCATTGTTTTTTTAACTTCCTTCTAAGTCACTGCTTTCTCTAAGGTCATGCATGAACACATTTATGAACCAATTCAATAATCTTCTGCTGCGGTATTATTTAATTACTTGATCTCTTAAGCATTTGACATCCCCTCTTAAAATTTTCTTTTCTCTCCCATTATTCCTGTGCTAGGTATATACATGAAAGAATTAAAAGATTTATATCACAGTGACATTTGTGTACCCATGTTTATAGCAGCACATTTTGTAAAAGCTAAATCTTGGAAACAACCCAACTGCCCATCAACTGGAGACTGGATAAAGATGTTGTTCTGTAATAAAATGGAATATTACTCTGCCATAAAGAATGATAAGTTTGAGTCATTTATACTCAAATGGATGTACCTTGAGGACATATTCATAAGTGAAATAAATAGGTCACAGATGTATAAATACCATATCTTTTCTCTGGTATGAGTAACTGAAGATATAAATGAGTTCTAGAATGTATGATAAATATTGTGAAATAGAAAAAGTTCAAAGGGAAAAGGCGATAGAGGTAAGAAAAAATGTGATGGTAAAAAAAAGAAACAAATCTAATGTATATAGGGGGATGGTAGGGTGGTCAGGGGAATGGGAAAAAAGTGAGAATCAAAATCATGTCATATACTGGTACAAATTCTCAACATGGAGTGTGATCAGGATGTGTATATAAATGCACCAATAAAGAATTTAATTAAAAAATAGTATTAATTTCCATGGACAATCTTCCTGGTCACTTAAATACAAATTTAAGTTTTCTTAAGCATTCCATAAATCTCTCTTTTCACTTAAAAAATAAATAAGTTTAGAGGAATTATTTGCTTCAGTGTGTTTGACTTCTGATTCATTCTTAATGGTGCCTTTTTTTTTTCTTTAACACTAAAGTTTCTTCAAAATCATTTTGTCTCAGGCCAGGGATTTAGCTCAGTGGTTCTGGTGCCTGTCTTGCAAGCTCAAGGTCCCAGGTTCAAATCCCCGGTAACCACGTAACAATACTGGATGTGGAGACTCATGCCCAGCAGCAACCAGTACCACATACCACAGTGCCGGGTGTGGTGGCTCACGCCTGTAATCCCAGCACTTGGGAGGCAGAGGCAGGAGGATTGCTGTGATGTGAGTCTGAGGCTGAGCTCAGGGCCAGCCTGAACTACAAAGCGAGACCCTGTCTAAAAAAAAAAAAAAATCATTTTGTCTCTGTTTCTAAGTGTTTGTGCTTCCAGATCAAGGAAAAGTAAGAATATGAAAACTACTGGCAATGTCAAGGAAGAATTCTTTTATTAAATGCTCCAAATGACTTACAGTATTATTAGAAATGCTGTGTCCTTACTCTGAAAAAAAGTGAACATAGAAAATGCCTAGACATCATCATTTCTGTTGATGAAGATAAAAATTTAAATACTTGATGCTGAAATTTGATTTATGGACTGATAAATAAGGAATGCTTTCATCATTTTCTACTTAGCAGAAGAGACAAAAACTAGATAGAGTGCAAATATTTCCTCCTATATACAAGTAGACTGAACGTTTTTCTACAGGCTAATTCTCCATCAGGACCCCTTACTGTTCTGTCCAATTAGGCAGTTTGAATAGACATGTTTATCGACAGTGTTTTTATCCCTCAATCTTCTCCTTTACTGAAAGAGATCCGATAAGCTCAGTGTGCTAATTACTTTTGACCACACTCCATTTGAATTAAAGTGATTCTTTTCAAGAATAATTCAAGAAAAATCAAATTGTTATTTAAATGTAACAAGGAAGCTACTTTATTATTAATATCATAGCAAGACATCACCTTGGGCCATGGATAAAGACAGTAGAGGGAAGTGGAGCTGCAAGAGGGAAGCGTGAATCCATCCCAGTGTGGGCCATGCACTGTGTTATCCCCCAGCTCCTGCTGACACTCTTCCTAACACGCAAAGACAGGCTTGTTTTAAATCTTATGATATTATATATTTAAGATTCTTTATTATAGAAGCCCTACCTCCTATACCATAAACAACTGAATGATTTCTCATCACCACATGTCAATTGCAGAGGATTTAGTTTATGTTTCATTTCAAAAGGACTTGTAATTTAGGAACTGGAATATGAGATACTGCTAAGAATTTATTAATAAATATGAATCTTGACAGTTACATAAATGTATCTAAGAAATATAGTTATGTAAGAACTAAGTGAAGGCTCTTCTCTGGAACCAGTTTGCTCCTAAGAGAAGGAGTTGAACCAATTGATTTCTAAGGCTCTTTCCATCTATAAAAGTTATTATTCCAAGTTTCCACAGTCTATCTGCATTTTGCTTTTAAGCAATTTTTTAAGATCAACAAAGGAAAGAGAGTAGGCTTTTGTACACGGCAAGGGAAACAACATTTTGAGGTTTGAATTATGGGTATAAGAAGGTAACTATTATGTTTTTTTTACTGCCATGGTAACAACATATATTTTCAATCTTAGAGATATATTCAGAGACACCTACTGCTTGACAGAATGAATTTTCGTGGTGCTGAAGATAAATCTCCTCACTTCCCAACTCATACACATTCCCTCCTTTTTCCTGTTTCATCAGTGATACCTGAAATGCACTTAAATTCACCATGGCAAGCCTATCTCTACATGAAAGGCATTTTGATCAATATGATATTCTCCTCTTCTACTTCAATTCACAATTCTCCTTTCAAATCAAAGATCTTCCTTTCGATGCATGTCACATATGAAAAGGTAATAGAATGTGTTCACCTGCCTAGGAATATGATGTAGAATTATACAACTAGTGATGTTATACCAAGGCCTGACTCAGTGATTCATTTATCATTATGCTTCAAGTGAAGAGGATGCTGATACTCCTTTAAGCAAATCTACCAAATCCAAAATGATCCGGTTTGAGTAATCACAGAATGTTACCAGTATAGCTGTGCACAAATGTCCTGTTCCCACAGGAGCAAGTTATCACAAACAGAAGCTACGCGGAAGGCATAACCTAATGAGAATATAAGGGGTACACCAACATAGAGTATACCTGTAAGTAACATGGCTAGCTTACACCACAGAAACAAAAATACTGTCTACTGGATTGAAACAACAAAGATTTATTTCTTATTTTGTTTTCATTTTCAGTGCAGGTTGGTGGCATGGAGCTTTTATCAACATCAATCTTCCAAGGAGCCATGTCAAAGAAGGGCTCGTTTTGGGACATCTTTCTGCTTCATTACACAAGGGTCAATGCAAGATCAGAGCTGAGCACTGACAATGAAAGGCCCTATCAAGAAACGATATGAGTCATTTTTGCTCATACTGTAGCAGCCAAAGTACGGTCTCCTCTAACTTCACAGGGGCTGGAAGGTACACAACTACCACATGGGTATGAACAGAACTGAAATATTTATGACAGTCTTATTATCACAGGCTATGAGAGTCAAGTAATGAGGCCAGACTTCTAGCTTTAATTTTATCATTGGGTATGTGACTTATAGCATTTAATCTCAGTAGGTCTCATAATCTTCTAGATTGGTTAATTGTGAGGAGCAAAAGGACAATAACAAAGGAAAAGTATAAACCATTGATCAAATGTAAGATGATTTAATTTTACTTTTATGATGAATTATTTAACTCAAAAATAGAGAGGCATTAGGGTGGGTAGGGCTATGGGAAAAAATGAGAATTAAGTTGTGTCTTATACTGGTACAAATCCCCATTATGGAGTGCAATCATGATGTGTATATTTAATGTACCAATACAGATTAAAAAAATAGAGAGGCATTAATGACTTTCATGCAGGTAGAATGTAACAATGCAATTTATTGGGATTTATGATGACAATTATTCAACAATAAGAACTAAGCAATAAATTATTTATAAAGGGAATATACACTATTACTTTTTTGAGATTACATGATATCTGACCCATCATAAAAAAATTTAAAAAGTTGCCTATCACCTGGAGACTGGGTAAAGAACATATGTTGGGTTTTTTGGGTTTTTTTTAATAAAATGAAGTACTGTTCAGACATAAAGAATGATGGATTAGAGACATTTATAGCTAAATGGATGTACCTAGAGGACATACTCATAGGTGAAATAAATAGGACACAGATGTATAAATACCATATCTTTTCTCTAGTATGAGAAACTGAAGGTGTAAATGATGTTCAGAATGTATGACAGGTACTGTGAAAAAGGAAAAAAATGTCCAAAGAGAAAAGGAAAATGGGGGAGGGGAAAGCAAAGAAGGGAAAAAATTAAATGGTAAAAACAAAAAATGGAAGCAAAGCTAATGTGTATAGGGGGTGGGGATTGTAGGGAGGGCAGGGGAAAGGGAAAAATGAGAATCAAGACATATAATGTACTGGTGCAAATTCTCAATGTTGAATGTGATCATAATGTATATATAAAATGTACCAATAAAATATATCTTCTAAAAATGAAACAAAATAAATAGTGAACATATTGGCCTGTAGTGATTCAGACTGAGATCAAGGTCTGTGCTGCTATGAGAAGGCTAGATATGAGGTCAACTCTTCCATGAATTTACCAACGGCTGTAACTACTTTTATATTCAACTTCTTTGTAAAAGCCAGTATTCCATGCAATGCAGTAATTGAAAGTATTAATTCAATAAATTACCAGAAATAAAATTGGCCTTATTTGAAACTCACCTAGTTGATAGTTCCTGGACTGACATATGTAGGGAGAGAGATAAAGAGTTTAACAAGGAGCTGACCAAACAATCTCTGCTTCCTCACAGGAGCCAAGTAAACAGCAGTCTTTGAAGCATGCTCAGCTTCAGAGGCACATAAAATATTCCTATATCATATATGAACCACACCTCATTTTAGGATCGCCTAACTTGGATTTTATATTCACTGCAAAGAAGTACTTTGAGTCACCTCAGAATGCACTAGAAGTTTCTAAAAACATGGCAAAAGGGATTCTGACATCTGATTTTCTTTTTGAAATAAAATCTTTATTGATAGATGCACATGCATTTCACATACCTCATTTTAAAAAAATCTATGATTTATATTACATCTAGACATGCAGACAATGTCAACATTAGAGTAAGAAGCAATGGCCCTTGACTGCAAAAAGGGAAAGTTCATCACTCAAGATTCATCTTCCAGAGAAACATATTTCTTTCTGAGCAGGTAAAGCTAACATAAAATGATGTGATGCCGCATGTGTTTGTCACTATTGTTTTCATGTTTCTGTCTCTCTGCATCTCTGATTCTATTTCTTTTACACACACGCAATTTGACAGTTGAATTATTTTCTCCTATTCATGGGTCTTGGTGGAAGAGGATGGATGCTTTTTGTAAAATCAAACAAATGAGTTGGAAACACTAAAAAGAACGGAGTCCATGAAGGCAACTCTAGATTTATAGAATTTTATCTTTCTTTCAAGCAAACTTTCAACCAATCCCTAAAAAATGCTACAGGGTATAGATATTTACCAAAAATTCCTAAGCAAATTCTTCTAAAATTTCTAATGCATCAATAGCATTATATTTAATAGACTGTAAAATTTTCTAAGCCCAAAATATCTGAGACAAATTGACAAATGAGATTTTATGTATCAGTTCACCATATCCACCCACAAATAATGGCAGAATAGAAAGTATCAAGTAATTCAGAATGGCATAATCCACTGCAATGGAATTAAAAATTCAAATGTAAGTGAGCTCTAAAGAAGAAAAGGAAAAATGACCTATTAATTATAGATCTATATCTTTGGTAAAATGCTGCTTTCTTTAACTGTGTGCTATCTTCTAGCCTTCTGGCAAAGTTCTGTGATGAGGGTCTCATTGTTATGTAATAGTTTTTAAAAGTCTGACTTCTGTTAAAATGTTACAAATCCACCTGTGTACAGTGTATGTATCCACGTCTATGAATGCTTCCCTAATTACATATCAGAACGCAGAGAATGTTCATGCCTTTCATAGTCCATCGACCTCAAACTTAAGCTGCTTTTCCCATAAATCTACAGCCTTAGACTTCAGGGCATGCACTGCCCTGGTTTCGTGTTTAGTGAAGTGTTTGATTTATTGTTTGAATTTCTCTTTCTCTACCACCTTCTACTAAATCTTCTTTTTTTTAGATAGCCAGTGTTTCTTAAATTCTAGCTCCTGAATATATTTCTTAGCCTAACAGATTTTGGTTTTAAAGATTTCACTTAAAAACACTCCCAAGATTGAAGTACACAGTTTTCTTCTTCTGTCTCCATATCTGACCTCATTGGGGTGAGATAATTTCAGTTATCTGCTGTGTCCTTTCTCTGGATGCAACTATCCAGCCAGATCAATGAGACATCGGTGGCCAAGGAAAATCTTAGGACACTTGCAGAGTGGATACTCAAAGGTGTCATCTGATACAGGTCCTTCCCTCAGGCTGATGTTTAGAGTCCTCAGATCTCAGGATAAGCTGATCTCTCCTTGAAGAACTCCAGAGTTTCCCTCTGATTATTTCATTATTGTCTTTCTCTTTAAAATAGTTAAAACCATCATTTGTATGTTGCACTGGAATATTCTTTACTAAAATTTTATATATTTTCCTTGGTTACTTTATTCTTAGAAAGAAATCAAAATTTTGAGGCTGTTCTTCAAAAATATCTATCTTATACGTAGGACATTAATTCAGTTGCTCTTCAATCCACACCCTCTCGGGCTCCATGCATTTTCAGACTCCATTAACATGTTTCATGCTGGTTTTTTCAAGCCACTTTAAAAGCTCTTCACCTCTTATATGTTAGTATTTGGAGTAAGAGAGAAAGAGCAGCACAGGGTGGAAAAAGGAAGGGTGAACAAAGACAAAAGCTGGCTTGGAAGGTCGTGTACACTTCCAGCACTACCACTGGCCATTTATAGTAAGAAAGATGGATATCAGCCTCTCCCCATCCCTTCCTTCATGTGCATCCTCAGTTAGGAAGACCTGTCCTTCTGTCATTTCTGCTTCTAAATGGCTCTGATGTCTCTGGAATCAAGTTTCTCTCCTCTTCCATCATTGCTTACAAACCAAACACAGTTGCTGCCATTAAGTATATACATAAAGGACTGGAGATTTAGTTCAGTGGTTCTGGCATCTGTCTTGCAAGTGTAAGGTCCTGAGTTTGATCTCCAGTACCATATACAATAATGTACACCCACAAGCATCAGTACCACATACCATAATGCCAGGCATGGTGGCTCACGCCTGTAATCCCAATACTTGGGAAGCAGAGGCAGGAGGATTGCTGAGTTCAAGGCTGAGTTTAGGACCAGCTTGAACTACAAAGTGAAACCTTGTCTCAAAATACTAAAAAAAATATAATATACATAAAATTGTGTGTGTGTGTGTGTGTGTGTGTGTGTGTGTGTGTGTGTTATATTTCAATCCTGGAGTAGCAAAGAGTTTTATTTCCCTCACCAGACTTTTGTAAACAAAGCACTTTGTTTTGCTTTCCTCTTAACTGCTCCCCATTCACTGTGGCTCTCTCTGCCTTGTATTCCCTTGTGAATCCTTACAAGGCAAGTTAGGATGGCACATATCTGACTGCAAAGCTGATATGACACTTTAAGGATCTTCACCAGCCAAATTACTCTCCACAGACTGCTTAATTTGTGGAACATGTTCCATAATCACATTTTTCTCCTGATTACCCTACAACTTTTCCTTCTTATTTCTTTGCCCCATTTCCTTTCCCTTGCTGACAGCAGGTGGTCAGTGGTATCTTGGAAAGAGAACCTGGCATCAGTTCAAACCTGGCAAAGCAAGAGAAACTGTGCTTCAGCTAACTGCCATGTTCTCTGTAGAGCCATAGATGGGAGACTAGCCGCAGCCACACTGACTGCATAGGAAAGTAGGGCTGAGTGTGCAGCGAGCAAAAACAGTACAAAGGTGAAAACATCCAAAAGTAGAAATTAAAACTCCTGAAAAAATTGACACCGAAAATATATGGTTCATTGAATAGGTATAGTGCTTGCCAGAAGAGATGTCATAGAGGTGATCTACCCACATTCCTTCCCCAAAGTTGGATAATCCATAGCAGAATGGGAATTACTGGTTGACAGGCCCTCAAAACTTAGTACTTGTAAAAACTCCTCCAAATTAACTTTATTCATAATATTTTATTTATATTAATCTTCTAGTTTTAATTCAGTTTTCTACTGACATTGAGGTATAAGCCTGTTGCTTAGTTCCACAGAGAAAAGGTGAATTTCAAAGTTTGCTTTGGTCTCCTGATACCATTCTCACAAGGACTACATTTTCCTTTTAAAACATCAATTTTCCTAACACCTAATGGAGTCACAAATACATGCTCCTGACAGATGTGTAATGAATCTTTGAAAATTTTGTTGAAGCAGCAGCCACTAAAATAGCATTTTATAACTGAGAAAAATGGAAGTTTGAAAGAGCTATCTGATGAATACAAATGATGGAGCCTCCCACACTAAGGCATGTCTCTGCCACCTTTGTGGGGAGTCACGGAAGGCTCTGTTAAAGATAAAACAGGTCAGTGCCTGCTTCTTTGTTTATCTAATATCAGCAAAAAATCAAAGCCTTCGATTGTGTATAAACAGAGAAGTGGAGGAGGGAAAGGAAAGGCAAAGCAAAAGAGAGATAGCACAGAGCAAAAGGTAGACTTGCGACTAATCCCGAATTCTGAAAGTGTGAGTCAGCCCCAACCCACAGCGATTAGAAAACTTCCTGACTTCCACAGCACATAAGGGCTATCCCACAAGACAGGCAATGTGCTATTTAGCTTTCTTCGCCAACACTGATCATCAGACTATTATTCTGACATGCCCACAATGTTACTACTGCTCTATTATTAGAAAGGAAAAGTTTGGCAGGCGAGGCATTCATAGTTATTTCATTAAGGCTGAAAATGTTCAACTGTGTTTTGGTGCAAGGAATAAAAACCCAGGGCTGGAGATGTAGCTCAGTGGCACTGTGCCTGCCTGGCAAGTGCAAGGCCCTGAGTTTGATCCCTGGTACCAGAAAACAACAACAACAAACAAACAAAAATCTCTTGCTATTGAAAAGTATTTGCTAGTCCTCAAATGCTAAATGGGCCTTTTGTTCTCCTTCATGGTCTTAGGAAGTTTAAGGGCTTTGCTTTCCTGGAACACCTGATTGAAAGATAGCACCAGTTCCGCAAGCTCATGCACTGCTCGGTGGCTGTATGTCAGTACCCCGCCTCGGTGAGAAATTACACAGGCTAACCTTTGGGCCCCTCCTCACAGCATTCTCAAGGCTGCACCTAAGTTGGTGTCACTGTTCAGATGCAGATGCTCCTTCCACAAACTCATACATTGAAACCTAATCACCAACAAAGTCATATTAAAATGAAAGGTCTTTAGAAGGCAAAATCTTCCTGAATGTCACTATCAAAACAACATGAAAGAGTTTGTTTGTTCCTTCCACCAGAAGAAGATGCAGAGAGAAGGCAGCATGTGTAAAGCAGTCTCTAGAAATAGGAGAAAATAAATTCCTCTTCTTTACCAGCTCCTCAGTTCATAGTATTTCTGCTCTAGCAGGCCAGATTGACTGAATACTTAATGTGGGAGAAGAGGTTGGGGATGAAGCTGCCGTTAAAAGTTCTCTAAACCACTGTCAGTTCTCTGGCTCTTGAAACTTCAGTGCCTTTATTTTGCTATCTCCCTCCCCTTCTTGTTTGATCTTTCTATATTTCACTCCAGATTTCTTTGTCTTCTTTTTCCTTCTTGCTCGATACAGCATGGTACAAAGAACATGGGCTCTGCTGACAGTCAACCCAAATTTATAATTTTAGACCTTTTTTCCAGTGAGACTTTGGATAATTTTTTTAGCTGTTCTGTAGTTCAGTTTGGTCACTTTCAAAGTAGGTATGTTTATGAATACATTAATGCTTTGTTGGAAGGATTAA
This sequence comes from Petromus typicus, assembly GCA_004026965.1. NCBI lineage: Eukaryota > Metazoa > Chordata > Mammalia > Rodentia > Petromuridae > Petromus > Petromus typicus. The sequence continues at coordinate 47,008 of PVIR01005534.1, forward strand.
ATGAGACTCTATATGTAAAATAGCTGTACATATAGTGTATACAGATATTAATCATTTCATTCCCACTTCCTGAGGACCCTTTGCCAGGAACCTTCCTGACTCTGCTTCAGAATTTGCTTCTTTAGCATAGAACTGTTGATCCCTCAGAAAACTATTGAGAAAGTTTGTGCATTATGGTTTTAGACAGAGTCCCAAATGCATGTATCACACTGATTACAAGGATAGTTTTTTACCAGATTGCTTAAGTTTAGCCTACAATTCCATCTCTTATGTTCCTTCCCTTAAGAAAGTTAACTTTTCCTGGACTCACTGTCCACATTTGTAAAACAAGGATAATAGTCTTCATCTCTGAAGATTTTAGTGAAGATAGGAGTTAGTTCATGTGGCTGACACACGACAGGTGCTTAATAAATGTGCAGAGATAAAAATCAGATGTTAAATTCACTGAAAGACTTTCTCTGATTATGTTATTTAAATGGTAGCCATCACTGATTCTCTTTCACCTTACCCTGTTTCATTTTTATTCTTAACAATTACCATTCTCTGAGACAAGACATATACTTAACTGTTTCTTTTTTCCTTGCTTCTTGTGTGATTAGTTTGTCACCAACATGAAACCAAAGATTTTTTTTCCTTTGTCCTCAAGACCTAGAGTGTTATATAGAACTTGATAAGCACTGAGTAACTGTTGATTGACTGGATTATTAATGGATTCTGTATAAAAAGGTCTGAGTAGAGAAAGATCTCAGGTCTTTGAGTATGAGGGGGATCATAATTTGAGCATAAGAGACCTTTTACTCTCTAACTAAGCCACTTCTTTGGTGGAAAATCCAGTAAAACTCTTTAGGTGACAGAAATAGATTTCTGTACAAACAGGAACTCTTGGTCACCTATCCTCTTTAGTGTAAGGCCTAAAATTAAGGTTTCTAAGATATTTTATAGTATGTGACTTCTGTGTATGTATTTAAGTTTTATTTTATATTTAATTTATAAAATAGTATCTATAGAGTGTACTGTGATATTTTGATACACACATACATATATATATACATATATATATATACACACACACACACACACACACACACACACACACACACACACATATATATATATATATATATATATATATATACACACACATACATATATATATGTGGGTGTAGGTGTGTGTGCAATGATTAAATCAACCTAGTTAACACACCCATCACCTCAAATACTTACCATTTGTTTGTAATGAGAACCTTGCGAGTCTACTGTTTCAGCTATTTTGAAATACACAGTACAGTATTATTAACTACAGTACCCACATTATGCAATAGAATTTCAAAATAATTCTGCTTCTTCAAAATTTCACCTCCAGTCATAGAAATTGTTTAAGTAGTTTAGCACCTTAAGAAAGAAACCCTTGGGCTAGGGATTTAGCTCAGTAGTTCAGGTTCTTGCCTAGCAAGCACAAGGTTCCAGGTTCGATCCCAGGTACCACACATCACATTGGAGGGTGTGGTGGCTCAAGCCTGTAATTCCAGCACTCAGGAGGCAGAGGCAGGAGGATTTCTGTGAGTTTGAGGCTTGACTGGGCTACACAGTGAGTTCAGAGCCAGCCTGAACTACAAAGTGAGACCCTGTCTCAAAATTCTAAAAATAAAGTTTTAAAAAAGAAACCCTTTACTTAAAATCATGCCTATTACTTTTTACTACTACAGCACCAAAGCAGATATAATAGCTAGTGAAATTCTCAACAGTTCTGTACCATGGAACCAGGGAGCCAGAGTGGCCTAGGCCAAATGCCTCCAGCTATTCCCTGTGGAAACCACTGGGACAATGAAGTATTGTTCTCTTCAATCAATGTGTTGTTTTGCTCCAAACATGGAATCTTTTCTGACTTTTTAAAAATTAATTCTTTCTTGGTACATTTTATATGCATATTATGATCGCAAACAACATTGAGAATTTGTATCCGTATATGACACAACTTAATTCTCATTTCATTCCCCTGCTCACCTATATCCCTCCATCCCTATACAAGTTTTGTTTCCTTTTTTACCATCAAATTTTTTCTTTCACTTCTTTACTTACCCCTACCTCCTTTTCCCTTTGAATACTTTTTTTCTATTTCACAATAACTATCATACATTTTAGAACTCATTTACACCTTCAATTTCTCATACCAGAAAAAAGATATGGTATTTACAGATCTGTATCCTATTTATTTCACTTATGACTTTTGACCTCACTAGTTATTGTCCATTTTAGATTTGTGAAATTTATGTCTCTCTTCCGATATGAAACCCTGAATCTTATCTGTGCACAGCGCCATTATTTTAAAGAAACATATTTTACCAAAGGTCAAAAGTGAAAAAGACATTAGGCATTAACTCAGAGCTGTTAAAGCAGTGGCAGAAGGAGGCAGAGGCTCTCTAACTGTGAGAAGAAACAGCTCTGAACTTCAGCGTTTCATGTATGTTTGAGATGCACGACCTTCAAATGGCAATAATGAATATCACCTATTGCTCTTTCTGTTGATAAATATTGATTCCTCTGTGCTGATGGGAATCCTAAGTTCACTTGGGTTTGATAGCTACCTGCTGCACCTTATAAGAAATAGATGACACTGCCCAACAGGTATAGCTGCTCAGGTAACTCTTACTCTTAGTCATCTAGTCTAGGCCAAGGATTTCACGTGGATCAAATAAGATTTCTGCCTGTGCTTCTTCACTCTAGGCCTGGCTTCCATGAGAAAGCTGAACCTTAATGGCTTCCACAGGTGAGTTGTGAACATTGGTGATTATTTGAGTTGGCTACAGGTTCAGAAATGGTAAGCACTGATATCTCAGGGAGTGTAAAGTGTGAAGGTGCTCATCTCTAAGTACTATAATGCACTGGAACGCTCCTGAAGGTTCATGCTTACACTGTTTCACAGGGAAGACTTTCTGCTACTGACATTTTCTGGAGAATAAAATCTCTTTTAAGGGTCTAAAACTGAATTGCTTTAGGAAAGACGGATGCTCCGGATCAAGTGAATTCTGATGAGTTAACTTTCCTCATGTTATAAAAATAAAAAGACAGCACACTTCAGTCAAGCCTATAAGAAAATTGTGAGGCCTTACGGAATACTTGCTAATGAAAACTACGCTGCTTAATCTGGATTCTATGTCCCTTTCTTCTTCTCTTATTTGATGTTATGGAAGATATGTTTGTGGTGAAATCTCTGATTTATTTTGTTTTGCTGATCATGATGATACGAGTCCAGATGGGAGAAGAAAAGATTGGCAAAATCTCTATGACAACAAGCACAAAATGTCCTTTTATAGAGCCCAAAATATTACTTGGAAAAAGGAATATTTCTTGTTAATTTAGGATGCACAATATAGTGTGTGAGACTTGACCAGCAAGCAGTGTCCTTCATGAAATACTCAGGCCTTAGAAAGCATGGTGCTGCCAGCGAGGTTCATCTCTATAGTCACAGCCTGGCGTCTTTCACCACTTTCTCCCTCTGGAGTCCACACTCCACTTACCCTGGATGGGCCTGCCTTTTGCCCGTTCTTTTCCTATCAAAATCTTTCTAGCACCTTCATATAAGACTCAGCTTTAATGATAATTAGTGCAATTCACTCGCTCTTCCAGGGAAACATCTGTGTAAAGATCAAGTCACTTAGTGAGAAGGAGATATCACAGAGACTAAAGTCCAAACATCTAGCCAATAGTTGAGAAAAGACAGGGATTCGAGATATGGGCTACAATTAGGGATTAGTGTCTTTCTTGCTCTCTTGAAATCTAAGTACATAGTATGTTTTATCTTTAAAATTGGGGTTGAGACCTGTGGAGGACAAAGTTGAAAGCAGAAGCTAGAGAAGTTATTTTTATGATGAAAACAATGAAATCTAAGGACACAAGCAACACTCATTCAGTACTCAGGTGACAATGTAGAATAAATATAGGGCAGAGTGGCACTCTTCCCCTTTTACCCAAAGTGCCACTGAAACAGTGAGGCTTGAGGAGGCTCTTAAGTATTGCTTTGGTTCTTCACAAGGTTGCCACTTTGGAGAACATAAGAAATGATAAATTTCTGCATGCTGAACCACAGCTATAACTCCAGCACTCTTGAGAGGCTGAGGTAGGACTTCAAGTTCAAGCTCAGCTGAAGCAATTTAGTAACTTGGCAAGACACTTTTCAGAATAGAAAACTGAAAGGGTTAGAAGTATAACTCACTGTAAAGGTCCTGGATTCAATCCCCAGTACCACAATCACTCTAAGCAGGAAATAATGGTGGCCACAGGACAGCAACAGTGATACCTTCATGCATCTTCTTGAACCCTGAAGAGGGTGGGTGCGAGAATACCATTTGGGCGCATGCTTGAGATACTCCAAGAGGTTTTCCTGCATAAGCAGGTGACACATTGGGGGAGACGAGCCAAGAGGTTCCAAAATATAAAAGTGAAAATAATAAGACAAAGATTCTGGTATTATTATACTTGATGATTATATAAACAAAGACATTGATTCATAACTATTCACATATGCATCTGAGTATGTTTTATTGTTTGCTTATTTTTGTGTGATTGGTATGGAGATGGCTTTCTGCCTAACCTCTCAAGGAATCTCCCCTTTGGTTAAAGTTATGCATCTGTGGCGAAGCTATTCTGGTGGAAAAAGCACAAACCTAATTGGTTTTTATAAGAACTAAACTGGCAGAGCATGGCAGCACATATCTATAATCTCAGCAGTTGGGAGGCTCAAGCAAGAGGATCCCTGTGAGTTCAAGGTCAGCCTGGGCTACACAGTGAGTTCAAGGCCAGCCTAAACTACATGGAGAGGCCTTGTCTCAAAAAAAGAAAGAAAGATAGAAAGAAAGACAGACAGGAAGGAAGGAAGGAGGGAAGGAAGGAAGGAAGGAAGGAAGGAAGGAAGGAAGGAAGGAACGGAGAAAGAAAGAAAGGAAAGAAAAAAAGAAAGAAAGAAAGAAAGAAAGAAAGAAAGAAAGAAAGAAAAAAGAAAGAGAGAAATCCATGGCATTGACATCATTAGTATGTTCTAACCCTCAGACTTAACTCACTGGCCATATTCCTGGAAATCGTTTTCCTTCTGAACTCTAAAAGCTCAAGAATTTCAGTAATGTGATGAAGATAAGTTGGATTATGAACAAAAATTAGAAGATGCTCTGAGTCAATGGCCTTAAGGTCATAAGAAGCCATATAAAATCACGACAAATGTCTGTTTTGGGCAGGGATTAAAACAGTGCCAAGTGATAGAATGTAATCTCCCCCCCCAAAAAAAATGTAACAAAAATTGAGGTAAACAGATTTAATTAAAACTTAGCCTTCCAAAATTCATTTTCTCATATTATTTGCTATATTCTTAGGAACTGATTAAGGCAGTAACAGATATCACTGGTGCACATATCTCATTACACATGGAAAATATGTTTAGTGTATAGAAGACCATGACCAGAACTTTTCTGAAAGATACTGCTTCTTCCTATGGGAGCCAAAAGGATTTTTTATTTTAGAAATTACATAAAGTTTGAATTAAAATTGAATTTATTTTCTGGGGAGTTATGAAATCGGAAGCTATCTTTTATATTCAGATCTTGCCGGGTATGGTGGCTCACACCTGTAATCCAAGCACTTGGGAGGCAGAGGCAGGAGGATTGCTGTGACTTCAAGGCTGAGCTCAGGGCCAGCCTGAACTACGAAAGTGAGACCTTGTCTCAAAAAAAAAAAAAAAAGTAGACAACTTTACATATTCATATCTTTAAATATTCATTGAATGTGGACATGGACACAGAATTCTGAACAGGAACATAATTATTAACCAAGTCAGTCTTTGCTTAAACAATTAATAGGGTAGAAACATGAAAGCAGAATGGACACACAGATCCATTTTGTTCATTTTGGCCAATCAGGAAACTGCTTAACTCAGACATCATCCTAGAATAAAAGTACAGAATAACAGTGAAGAGAACTGTGGGCCAGGGATATAGCTCAGTGGTTCTGGCACCTGTCTTGCAAGCGCAAGGGCCCGGGTTCGATTCCCCCAGTAACCACATACCATACTGGGCATGGAGACTCATGCCCAGCAGCAACCAGTACCACATACCACAGTGCCAGGCGTGGTGGCTCACGCCTGTAATCCCAGCACTCAGGAGGCAGAGGCAGGAGGATTTCTGTGATGTGAGTTGGAGGCTGAGCTGAGGGCCAGCCTGAACCACAAAGCGAGACCCTGTCTCAAAAAACCTTAAAAAAAAAAAAAAGGTGAAGAGCACTGTAAGAGCTAACAGCTGATTAGTGGGAATTCTAAGTACTTTTGCATATGTTCACTTGTTGAAAGGACTGTAAATGCATGTACTGCTATTATCTCCATGTTACAGTAAAAGAAACTGAGACACAAAGAATGACACGACTTGCTGAAGATCACAGGACCAATCACAGGATTGAGTTTTAAATTGAATCCAGATAGTTTCATTCAAAAGTTTACATCTTTGAGCACATTATCATGCTACTGAAAATGGAAGGATGATAGAAGTAGCCCTGGCTTGTGAATTCTCAAGTATACAGAAATAGATTCCCCATTTGAATAAGTATCTTAAATAAGTGCTCATATTAAATCAAATATAAAATGCTCCAAAGACATTACTATATATCCTTCTTTCTTCTGAGATAAATGAATAAATAGATGCAGTACAGATTCTGGGAAGTAAATAGTTTTATGAGTGGAGAGTAATTTTCTCTGAAAGCATAACACATATTTTTTTCAGTGTCCTGAAGTATTCAAACTTATATGCACTGCCAACAAGATTTTTTTGTTGTGACATGAGGGGAGGAGCACTACTTCTGCTCTTATTCAGCACTGAGAGATACTTAATGTAGGCTTCAATAGGATGGAAATAGGAGGTAATTAATGCTAATGTTTGGGAATTGTATTCCAGGACAGAATGAGGAAGGAAGTCTTTTTCACTGATTCCCTTCTATTTTAAGCAAAAGGAGGCTTTTGAATGCTGGAAAGGAACATTAGCATTTAATTCCCAAATTCAATAGCACCCATAAGATATTCATTTTTGAATTCACAGGGAGGTACCTATCAGAAGTTTCTTTCCTTTCCCACTATAAATCTGCTAACATTTGTACTTATTTGAAAATATGTAGATTGTTGGTATTTCTTTTGGAACCTAAAGGAAAGTAACATTTATGTTGGAAAATACTACTTATTTTAGGATCTCCACAAAAGAGAGAGCTGTGTGAGTTACTAGCTAGCATTACATTGGATTATTTCAGAGTCTCTATTTTATTTACTAGCCTTTGGGGCAATAGTCCCTTATCTCTTTGGAACTATCAGCTCATCACTATCACGGAAAAGGAAGATTGTGAACAGAGGGTTCCAAAGACAGAACATCTGTAGGACAGTGCTCTAAATCTTCTCTAAACCACAGAACACACTATGATATGATTCGTTTTTTTCTAAAATGCAATGAGAAACTTTCAACTTCAAACAAGCCGACAATAAACAAATATATTCCCATGTGGGAGATCAAAAGGAAATTTTATAGCCCTATGGTTTTCCGCAATAAGACAGAAAGGCCACATAAAGCAGACTAGTATTTTAGGCATTTCCCCGATTCTGTGAAATGAGGAGTGATTTAGAAGTAAAAGGGGATTTTTGCTGTCTTATTTTCTTATCATTCCTTCATTACTTTCTATCTTTGTTTCTATAACATTTTGTTAGTAAATTAGTTATTCAAAATATATCCTGATGCTCATAAAAGTGAGGTATATCTCCACAAAGTATTAATAAAATGTCTTGAGTAAAGTAAAAATAATAATGAATCTTCTCTAGTTAATGCTGATTACTAGGCCAGTTTCAAAGCTCCGCAATTCTAAAACTTTGAGATTATTGTAATGACTTCCAATTCATTTTGTGTGCCCACTGTGGATCAACAGAATCTAAAAACAGTGTAATGAGGAATCTAAGACAATATAATAATACTTATATAACTTAAGTGGATTTATTGGAATGACACTGTTAGAGGGTGAAGCCTGCGCTAAATTTTAGCCTTACAGCACCATGGTGGTGAGTACAGGTTGTGTTATTTTTATCAAGAATTTCAGGAGGAAGGGGGAGTTTGGTTTAAAGTTGCAACTGATCAAGTTTTATGTTTTAATTCCAACTCTTGACTACTAGATGACCTTGAAGATATCTTATCTCTTGGATCTCAACTTCCTGTGAGAAAGTAATATTAACTGGTGGTACTATGTACTAGTTTTAGATAAATCACCTAATAAAATTATTAAACACACGTACATACACACACATGCAAGTTCATAAATATGTACCAAAAGCCCAATAAACCAATTTCATAAGAACTAATGAATTAAACCTTCTAGTAATGTCCCATGTCCCAGACATTACCATGTCTGGTAATGACACGGCAGAACTTGATAATGGTAGTCACTAATTTTATTAGTTCTTGGATATAAGGCACTGTCCTAAATTGTGGATCCAATATCTTTGTGTTCTGTTTAACCAAAGATACTCAAGATTTATTTTATCACAAGAATCCACCAAATAAAACCATATATGAGAGCCATACAAACAATCCATTAACACACCAGATACATTTAAAACCTGTTTAAAACATAATCTCCATGGGGGCCGGGGAGTTAGCTCAGTGGTTCCGGCGCCTGTCTTGCAAGCGCAAGGGCTCGGGTTCGATTCCCCGGTAACCACATAACAATACTGGGTGTGGAGACTCACCCCAGCAGCAACCAGTACCACATACCACAGTGCCAGGCGTGGTGGCTCACGCCTGTAATCCCAGCACTCGGGAGGCAGAGGCAGGAGGATTGTGATGTGAGTTTGAGGCTGAGCTCAGGGCCAGCCTGAACCACAAAAAAGCGAGACCCTGTCTCAAAAAACCTAAAAAAAACAAAAAAACAAAAAAAAACATAATCTCCACAAGAGTAGGGAATTAAATCAGAGAGACCAAGTATCTTGAGGAAGAAACCTATACTCCTTTGTACTGGGGATGCTGCTCAAATCCAACTCCATTCCCAATAATGAGGAACTGGATCACTCACTCTCAACCCCATAAGCAGCTACGTTGCTTGGTGCTTCTTTAGTATCACGGCTGGACAAAACAGGCCCACCAATACTGCATCAAATACACCTAAAGCAGTGTCTTTGTTGTGGACACTCAAGTGATACAGCTTCTCACATCCTCATGGCTGTAACCAAGGTTGTATCCAGCAGGCAACAACAGATTGTTACACTAGTTTTGGAGCTGTGAGCATGATAGTAATCATGGACCCAGGCATGAGACACACAAAGAATCCCACTGGGAAGACACAAAAAGTATTTCTCCATTGCTGACCAGAAATTGGGAGGTACTGGTAGGCCATGTTACACTGAGCTTCCTTGAAATTTCAAAGATACAGCCAGCTCAAGCTCAAAGCTGTGATACTACACACTGATTGTTGAAAGGAGGAATTCCTAAAAATTCCACCTCTTCCTCACTGAATCTTGCAGGAAAACCTGGTAATTTGGAGCGACTGGCCAACTTGTCACTTGTCGTGGCCTTGATGAAGGGAAAGGTATATCCTGAAAACAAGGGCATGTTCAGAGGCAAAGTCCCCCTCCCTTGCCTCCACTCTCACAGGGATTCACAATTCTCCTGCCCCCAAAGCCCTGTGTTTAAAGTGGAAGACTTTGTGGCCTCTTTTCACAGGAGAAACACTTCTGAGGTGGAAGCCAACAGATAGAGGAAGTTAGGTAGATAAGGCACAGGTCCTGAATAGTTAACTTAAAGTAAGCTAAAAGTCAGGGCTTAAGTGAATTAACATACCAAAGGGCCAAAATAATTAAACAAACTGACCATCAGGGCCTAATGGAATGCAAGGAACAAAGAACAGGTCCTTAACCAAATGGAAGAGACCTTGGAAGAAGTAAAAATGCAAACAAAGCAGCTTGCTTTCTGGACTTCAAAGGCCTAACTGCAACTGAGGGGCATTCCTGCTTTTTATCATGTACACAGGTCCCCAAAACTGTATAAAGGCCAATGGATGTAAACATCTATGGATTTTTACTCCTCCCCACCAAGCAGGCAGCTCTTTTCTTTTATTCTCCCTAATAAACACATACTTGGCCATTCCCTACCACTTGCTGCTTGCTGTTTTATCAGCTTCAATCTTCATTGCCCCAAAACAAGAACCTGAGAGCTAATGGGAGGAAGCTGGCTACAAAGTGATAACTTTTCTTTTGCCTGATAGAACTCCCAGGAAACCCGGAGGACTTTCTGTGATCTTTCAGGGAGGGCTTGTGCTTTCTGCTGCTGGAGGCAGTAGGAGTGGCTGGGGGGCTGATGTTAAAGTGCTCTTTCCTCGTACCTTCCACCAAATTGTTTAGGTTGCTGTCTGCCACCTTTGTGAGAGATGCCACTGTCTCATAAGGACTAAGCCCCTACTGCTGTTCAGTCTATCTCAGGATAACAGCCATTCACTTGTACCACTTTATTTGGTCTCTTTTTCAGTGCTGTAATTGGGCTTGCCAAACTCTTTTCCATTCCCTTTTACCACTCCTACACTGCAATAAGTGTCCTAGGACGAGGCAGTCACTTCAGTATCCAGTAAAAGGGAGTCACATAAGAGAATGTCTTTGCCCAACACATCACACTCATGCCCATCACTAAAAAGCAATTCATACTTCCAAACTCCAACATGTCCTGTGATCTTTCCAGAGTAAAAACAAACACTGGATGACTGGCTATTACACAGCCCTACATAGCTGTTCCTTAGAGAGGCAGCATCTAAGCTTGAAGCTTAGCAGAGAAGCTAGCAGTAGCCTGGAAAGTTATCTGAAGAGTGACTACAACAAAAGGCACTAGCACCCAGATCTGCTCTTCTGGTAGAATCTGGTATATGGATTAAACTTCAGGTGAAGGATTTGTCTTTTGGCAACATATTGAGTGAAATGTCTTCTATGCCTGATGGGTCAGGCACAACTGTTTCTCTGGTTCCAGTGGCCTGAGAAGGCAGGTGGCTCCTTTGCTCCCACCTACACTGTGTGACTGTAACATCCCTCCTTGTTTGATATCAATTGTTATATCATCCTCCTCCTGACATACTGGTGTTCCTGTCTAACTGAGCCCCTTTCCTGAGAGTTGGGTAAAGCAAAACCTGTGGGTTCTGTCACATCAGTGTTACCCTGGAGTGGTTTGACTCCTCTCCGCAAGTTGTCACTGCTGTGCAAGGCAGAGAGATTTGTCCCATTTGACAGGCTATGAAAGCTGGATGCATTGAAAGAGAAGGAGCTGATACTCCCCAGCTCACCTGAGGAATCCCCATCTGTGAAGGGGGCACTTGAGGTTTCTTGAGTCTCTTCATGGACTATTATGTGGTGATGATGCAAGAGGTGCCTATGTAGAGGCTCTGGCATATCAAATTTCTTTTCCCTGGTTGCAGAGTGACTTTAAATCATCCATAGGAGCACTCATTGCTTTTAACTCCTGCCTCTCTCAGTCTGCATAATAGCATCTTGCTTTCTAGAGTTTTGGTCCACTGTACTCATGCCCTGATCACATACATTCTTGACAGTCTGGGTTGCTGCTGAGTTTCTGAGACCCAGAGAGGACATTCCTGTCATCTGGATTTCTGTGTTGTTTTGGGTTAGGCTTTCCAATCAAGGCCTCATTAGTCTTCTCCTGATTGTCATCTCATTCTTCTTCCTGGCTTTCTTTAGAGCTGTCTGCATTGCTTCTCCTTGAGGTCTGGAAGGTCCTTCTCTGGCCCTCTTCTTTGAGGCAGAAGAAGCAGGGTCCTCAATAAGACTAATGGTCTTTATAGGTGGTTCATTTTTGCCTAATCCTTTGGTTACTCTCTAATTTTTCTTTGTTCTCTTCTTGAGTACTTGGAAAATGAAGCAAGTTCCTCCTGCTGGGGGCTGAGGGAAGATTCCAGCCTCAAAATTGATCTTCTTATCAGGCTTCACAGATGCAGCAAGACACAGGCGTGATCTTCTGGGGACTGGTAGTGACCTCAGCAGCAACAATAGAACTATAATTTCTTTCACCACTTCTATACTTTTCCAAGCTAAATTGCAAAGACTCTTCACTGACCTGTTTCAGTACTGACCAATTTCATTTTTACAATTTCTTATTCAATTCTGGGGCAGCCTCCAAACCCCTTTCACTTCCAAGTGTGCCATTATTGTTTTCTACCCTGCTTTCACACATGACAACACTGGTTAGTATGATGCTTTCTGGATAGCTGCTAATGCCAATACAAGAACTATACATGTCTTTTGGACTCCAATTTTAGGTTCCCAATTACAGCTGGGGGTGTACAAGTCAATGGTGGGATAATATCACCTTTACACAAAGTTAAATGAAATAGGGTTTCATTAGAACTTTCATAGGAGCTCTGTGAGGCATGGACAGAAGCCTACTCAAGCTTCTAGGTCTCCCTCCGTCAAATCCTTGCTGCACTGCATTAGCCATTTTGCAATCTTCTGTTAATTAATTATCTGTTTTCACTTGAAGTTGGGGTTGCTACCTCTCCTGGTCCTGCTTTCACTTAAGGCAAGGGGGACTGTGCAATCTTCCACTACAGGTTCCTTTCCTGTAGTCAGTGATTTCACATCTCCCTCATTTTTTTTTTTTTTTTGAGACATGGTCTTGCTTTTGTATTTCAGGCTGAACCCTGAGCTAACTATGTAGCCCCGGCAAGCCTTGAACTCACAGCAAACCTCCTGCCTCTGTCCTTCATGTTTTATATTCTTCTCTTCCTGGGGATCTCATGTATTTTCAGAGTACTGTTCTATTTCTGTGACAACATATTCCTAGGACTGGGATCTGAGCATTTCTCTACTTCCGTAAGTCACAAGAAACATCATCTCTGGGGTGTGGCTTCTTTACATCGACAATGACAATACTTGAATCTTCTGCAGTAGTTTCCTCCCAAGCTTTCTGATCCTTATGTTCTCATTCTGAATCAAGTATTGGCAGTTTCCTGGGGGAGTCAATACTAATCAAACTGTTTTCAACTTCCACAGTTGCTAGGCTTTCTTGCTTGGGAATTTCCTTGTGAAGACATGACCCTTGCAACTCAACTCTAATCAGAGAAAGTGAAATGCAACATTTTCCATATTTTCTTCTTTGGGTTCCTCTCTGTGATTTTCTCAAGAAATCCCATGGATTTCTACATCAGACCCTGAAGATCTCTCCTCTGGCTGGTGTTTAGACTTGCAAGAATCTCCTGTAAACACAGCCTAAGAGTCTCTGTACAATTCTTTGGTTCAGTGTCCAAAGTTTTAGAATACAAAGTTTTGGAATACTACAGAGCCAAAGATTACTTATGCAAATCTTTACCTTTCTTCCCATCATCTGATCATTCTTCCAAGCTTGTTAATGGAAAAAAAGTGGTATATGAAAACTCAAGCTAGGATAGGATAGGAAGGAATGCGGGGTAAAGACCAGTGTTCTCTGAGACACTAGTGTTGATGCTTTGGAGATACAGTGTACTCTGAAGGAAGAGATGTATTTTGTCTTTTCACTTGTTTGTCAACATGGAGGGTGTGTGTGTGTGTGTGTGTGTGTGTGTGTGTGTGTGTGTGTGTGTGTGAAAAGATTCTCCTCAGATCACATGGATGTATTTATCGGCTCATCTTTTCTCTCTTCTTGTTCTGTGAAACTGTTATGAATGCTCAAAGGCATAGATTGGAAAGCATATGGGGAAGGAATAGTAAGATCTGAGGAATTCATAGACTCCTGAATAAGGGACCTCTGAACAGAGAGCTGCAAGAGATGCAAAGGGGAAGTAGGTATGGAAGCCCAGAACACCCAATTTCCTCCCTTACAGGAGTAGAACATCCCACAGAAGGTGTTCTATTACCACAAACAAGTATTCTTGAATTAACAAAGTCTTAGGCTCTTGTGATATCTGAGTATGTGATCTACCTTCCACAAGTTCTTGAGCAGGTATTTTTTCCATACCAGCAAGCAACACTTTGAGACTAGAAGTCCTTCCATATGTTGGGTTTTACTCTGATACAACATATGGAACATCACTAGGCTGTGGTATCATAGAAATGCCTTAACTGTGCTCTTTTGTCAGAGGGCCATGTTCACTGCACTGTTCTGCATGCTTAGTGTCACTATGTACACCCACATTAGGTAGCCCAGGATAGTCAGAACTGGTGGATTTTGATTATAGATATTCTCTGTCTACTTCATTTGGTACAGCATGCTCTTCAACATCCTAACTCTGAGACAGTTGTAGGACCCCAAAGCTCAGCTATGGTGAGGCAGGATTTTTAGTACCAAGGGAATATGTGGAATCATGAAATATCTTCTTCAACGTCCTCTTTTTCCTCATCTTCCAACTTCCTTTTCCTTTCCCACAGCAGGCACAGATATTCCAATGACATTTTCAGAACACTGCCCATCTTGTTTTGCTGAGGTAAGTGTTCAATGACTTACTGATAGAATCACATATATCCAAATGAGAAGAATCCATATGGTCTATAGCCTTTATTTCTTTCAAATGTTCACTGAACTCACTATTATTATCCCCTTGTTCTTTGGCAAGTGTTTGTACAGGATCGAACACAACACCCAACACAAGGTTTTCTTTGTGCATCAGTAGATTTGGAAGGTGTTGAGAAAGCATACTAAAGGGAGAATCAAATCTTCTTCTAGAACCTGGCTTCCAAGCTGACAATCTTCAATTATCAGACATAGAGCATCTTGCTGAGAAAAATATGAATCAAATTGACTTGCAATAGGGTCCATCTTATCGCCAGATATCCCTGTTCCCCAAGTTTCTCTACCTCTATCCTCAGGTCATCCCTCTTGTCAGTGCCACCACGAGGTGTGACGTCTCCCTCTTCCTGTAGCCTTTGGTTTTAAAGAAAAGAACACTGAAGAACAGTCAGCATGTTTGATCAATTCTTTGCAAAGGCCTATAAGTTAAAATAATTTTACTCATCATTGACTGTCAAAGGTTCATAATGCAAATGAGAAATAAAATAAAACTTTCATTTCTAATTTATGAAGAACTGAAACATGTTCTTTAAAAGAGGGAAAAAAGCTCTTGTTTTCCATGGAGAAATCCTAATAACATTTCAGATAAAAGAAAA
The DNA here is from genome assembly GCA_004026965.1 of Petromus typicus. NCBI lineage: Eukaryota > Metazoa > Chordata > Mammalia > Rodentia > Petromuridae > Petromus > Petromus typicus. The sequence continues at coordinate 62,135 of PVIR01005534.1, forward strand.
ATTCACAAATATTTAGTCACTCAAGAATGACAGCTGCATATACCTCTCATTTGAGGGATGAGAGGAAAATGGATTAGGTAAAAATAAGATACTGCTGGGGTGGACACTTAAGAGTTTATCTATATACCTTCTGATTAAACAGGAACTTCCAAGGGCCAGATTTTATGAAGATTTTGGGAAGAGGTATGTAGGAGTTTCTCTGAGGTGAGACTGAAAGCTTCTGAAGAGGTATCTTGGGTCTTTTATGTCTAGCCATGAAGGAATAACTAGTCTGGGGCTTAAATCTCTTACTGTATACAACTAGAGAAGTGAGGGAAAGACATGAAATAGTGCTTTTCAATTTCACAGGACTTTGATCTCTGAGAGAAGGGAAATAAACAAGATGACATTGATAGTTATCCAAGCTTTCTGCCTAAAGTCCTTTCTGAATTTCAGAGTAGAGCAGGGAGAACCCAAACTGAACAAAGAAGTTTCACTAATTTGAAGAGAGAGAGAGAGACAGAGAGAGAGAGAGAGAGAGAGAGACAGAGATTAAACTTTGAAGAGGCTGGAGAAGGTATGCTTTGCAGGGCAGAGCATTAGAGAAGATGGAGCTAATACGAAAAATAGTTTAATGAAAATATATGGTATCCTCCTGAATCTTTGTCCTAATATTAAACTGCATGTCCTATGGACACAACTATAAGACTAGACAAAGAATAATTGAGGGAGCTACAAAATGAAGTAATTCCTAAAGCTCACACAGGACTATGAAAACTTTGAGTTTTGAGCATGTAGAATGGAGAGGCTTCATTGAATGCTTAGTAATACGTAGAGAATGCAAGAGTCTACCATAAGGAATAAAACATAGGCAAAGCTACAAAAAACTAAGCCAATAGAAACAGATAGAAATGAGAGAGAGGGTATTATGAAGATATAAAAGCTGTAAAAGTGCCTTATAAATATGATCAAGAATTTAAAGGAGGTGCTGAGGATTTAGTTGGGTGGTTGAGGTGTCTACCTGGCAAGACCAAGGTTCTAAATTCAATTCCTGGTAACCACATACCACAATGCTGGGCATGGTGACTCACACCCATAAGCAATCAGTACCACAAACCACAAGGCTCAGCATGGTGGCTCACGCCTGTAATGCCAGCACTCTGGAGGCAGAGGCAGGAAGACTGCTGTGAGTTTGAGGCTGAGCCCAGGGCCAGCCTGAACCACAAAGCAAGACCCTGTCTCAAGAAAAAAAAAATCACTAAGTAGACTTGACATAAATTTAAATATTGTAGAAGAAAAGAAAGATGAACTTGAAGCAAACAATACTATCAGAGCTTTAAGCAATAAATCACAACTAAATCATATCAAGGAAAAAATCTGAAAAAATTAAACAAACCATAGTGCTCTATAGAGCAATGTTCACAGGTCTAATATATGTACATTTAATTGGACTTCCAGAAAACAGGAGAGGCAGAAAAATCAGGCAAACTAATACTAGCTCAAAGAGTTCAAAATGTGAATAAAAACACCAAACACAAATTTTAGAAAGTTGATAAATTCTAAGTAAACATAAATGCCATACCAATATAAGCACTGTTGCTGAAAATAAATGAGAAAACTAGAAGCAATAAGAAGCATAAGAAGGGTTTCTTGACCTCAGAAATCATTATCTTTCTAAACTTTTTGGTTAAAATGTGAATGCTTTTAGGGGAAGAAAACATTTCAAAATGTCCTAGGAAGATTTCCAAGATTATTTCAAAATAGGACATGTAGGCCAGGAGTGGTAGCACAAACCTTTAATCACAATCCTTAGGAGGCTGAGGCAGGAGGATGCTGTGACTTCAAGGTCAGACTAGGATACATAGAGATCAAGGCCAGCCTGAACTACACAGCAGACACTGTCTTAATAAAACAAGCAAATAAACAAAAAGAATATCTTATGTAGAGCAGGGCTGTGAGTGACCAGAACACAGATTACACAGATATGAGTAGACAAACAGGCCCTGGAGCATGAAGGAACCTTAGGTAACACATCACCAAGTGAGGAGGTGAAAAGATACCAAGTTTCATGAACTTAAAAGTTTAGATGTAAGATGCTTATAGTCTCAGGGTAAAGAGGGTCCTTGAATGGCAGACTTATTATTAAAAATGAAACTTTTGTTTTTACAAATTTTAAATTGAGTATCATTCCAAGAAATGATGTGAATCATAATTAAAATTTTTAAGACATGTATAATACTATATTATACATGTATACAAGTATAATACTATGTATATATACATATATATACATACAAGTGTATATATACATATATGTATATATACATATATACATATATGTATATATACATATATACATATATGTATATATACATATATACATATATGTATACATACATATATATACACACACATATATACATACATATATATATACAAGTATATGTATATACATACATATACTTGTATACATAATACAAGTATAATACTATACTGAAACTATTATAGATATGTACTTGTTATAGTAATGCTGGCTGCTGTGGCAATTAAACCAAGCAGCATCAATGGCTTCACATCATATATTATTTCTCACAGAACCACCATGGATATAAGAGTTTTGAGGTTACTTCTGAACTCAACATTGAGCCAGTCGATGGGGGAGGAAAGAGTAGACAGGATCATACGCCTACAAGTGGCATATGCTGTTTTCCTTTATATTCCAAGGAGCAGAAATTCAGTCATATGGCCAGATCGATGTTTAAGGGAAACTTAAGAGTGAATCCCAATTAAAGGAACTGAGTTAAATGAACAATTAAACTATCTCTGCCAAAAACGTAATATTAGTTGGAGAAATAGGAGTGGGATCACAAATTAGGTAATTAAAAAATATCAATCCCTGATGTGAAAGAATATCATAGAGAAAAAGGCTAGCCATGTTATTAATTCAGTGATTATAACTCAATGGTAAATACATACACACACACATACACATCAGGAAGTAAATAGTATGTTATTTTATACTGAAGTTTATAAGATAGTATACTAACTGAATTTTATTTGTTCCAAGAAAGAACAAAATCCAGTTGAATTTATCTTTTATCACAGCATGAAAGACTCAGGATAGATTTTTGGATAATATTTTTAACAAAAAAAGTTCAAATCACTGCTTATCATGAGAAGAGGAAACTCAGTTTAAGTCCATATGTTTAAATATATACTAGGAAAACAATGACGCAAATAATGACAGGACATAAAAATGTTGATAAAATAATATTACCATTTATTTACTATTTGTCATATGCTAATGACTTGTTAAATTCTTTACAAAAATTATTCTACTATTCACTAACAGTGGATAAAGTAACTTATTATTAGCTCACTTTACAGATGCAGAAACAGGTCTATGGTCATATAGTTAGTAGTAGAGTATGGATTCTTAGATGGCCCTCTTACTTAAAAGCCTCCCTACACTCTTAAGTATGATCCTATACTGCTATTATATAAAATTAGAACTTGACTTGCTCTCTGTAACTCAAAAAAATGAAATGAAAATAACTCCACCACAGCCTACATAACTGGTCTGCTAGATATCTCTACAACATGCTCTTTCCCTTACTCTTTGTATGTCAAACCACATTCATCAAAAAAGCTTTCTCTGGCGCCCTCTTCCAGATTAGTTTAGGTTCTTCTGGTATATTTTCTCATGGTTGCCTTAACTTCTTCAAGGCATTAATAATTCTTAAAGGTGGCTTTATTATTTCTTGTCTCTTGTTCATGACAGCAAAAGTCACATTTCTTCTACACATTATATTTTCTCAAGCTAGTTTGTATTTAGGACGTTATGTGCTTGCTTGCTATCACCTATATTGGTAGCTATATGCCTGAACGAAAAACTACCACGAATGAATACAGCTACAGAAATTCACATCTGAACTATTATGAAAGATGTCATCTTAGAGAATACTAAATTTATTTCTGTTGGAGATGATCAGGAAGAAGCAGAGGGATTTACTGGATGACCTTCTGTGGCTCTTTCACTGTCAAGAACCCATGATTATATTCACTGCATTTTTCAGATACTTAAATGTCATTTCAAGTGGTTATTTAGTCCCTTTGTATTAAAATATACTATAGATGATATTTATTAATTTTTAGATGCATGGCATATGACATAATTAAATAACAGTTTAAGCACTTATTTTGAAAGCTCATATAATTTTTAAATGCATTCTCTAAATCCTTCTTAGCAAGCAAAAAAACATTTATGCTGAAATATATCTTAGGGCCTGTTCTGTGTCTCTACTTACAGACTTATAAGAGATATAATTCACCCATAAAAGACAACGGAAATATGTGCCTCTTTGAATTGCCTCAGTACTGCGCACAAGGGACTCAAGAAGAAAATTAACTGCCGTATGCTGCTTCATTCAAAGTATCAGATGGATAATAATAAAACAGAAAATGTATAAAATCGTTTAGAGCAATTTTAGGACCATATGTTCAACTTCACTGACAATAATCAACGATAATATATTTCAGAAATAGAAGTGGAGAAAGTATAATTCAGCTCATTATATTGAATGATAGATTCTAAATCATTTCAAAAATTCACAGACATAGGAAAAGGAAGTTTGTAACTAGAGATAACTGGACCTCTGATAAAGATTACCCAATTACTCATGGGATATATTTTTAATACAACTTAAGTTTCTCCTCCGTAAAAAGGAAGGCTCTAAGCTCTTAGTTTTCAGTAAATTCTCCCAGATACAACAAAATTCATGGAGATTCCTCCTCTCATGGTGTCCCTCCATTTATGTGCTTATTTTATTAATATATTAGTGGGCATCAAATATTATTCACATCGCAGAACTCTATATAAATTTCTTCAAACAGCAGGACCCCTAGGGCTGCCTTTTGTATTTTCCCTCCTCCATCTTTCTATCTCAATGATCTAGTTATAATGCTGTTGTCTTTTTTGGGATACGTGTTTTAGTAACTAAATATAAAGATGTGTAAGGGTGTCTGAAAAATGTGACAGGAGATTGAATCAAAAGAGGGCACATATTAGATTTTTTTTTCTTCCTTTGAGACCGAATCTCACCTTATAGTTCAGGCTGGCCCTGAGCTCTCTATGTAGCCCAGGAGAGCCTTGAATTCACAGCAATCCTCCTGCCTCTGCCTCCTGAGGGCTGGGATTACAGGCATGAGCCACCATGCCTGGCACTGTGGTATGGGGTACTGGTTGCTGGTGGGTGTGAGTCATCACACCCAGTATTGTACGTGGTTACCAGGGATCGAACCCGGGCCCTTGCACTTGCAAGGCAGGCGCCGGAACCACTGAGCTAAATCCCTGGCCCACATATTAGATTCTTAAGAAAGTACATGGATGATAAACAAATGAGTGAAGCAATGATTTAAAAATATTATGTTAAATATAGCATTTGATGTACATGTCACAAATATCTTTGGAAAAGCAAGGTGCTGCAGGATGGTTTAGATGCATTATTTCTTCAAAAATGTGGAGTGTTTGGAAGGTGACTGGGACATAGTAGGCACTATACTCGTCAGTGGAATGGTATGTTGATGAGTTCATAGCTGACTGGGCTGTTCAGACGTGAGGCCTGGTTGGAAAATATGGGTTGTCAAGAGTGTGGCCAGGAAGGGTTTATTCTTTTCATATATTTCACTCCTCTCTCTTTTCTCTGCTTCTTGATCAGTATGAATCAAACATGCTCCCTCCACCATGCTACTTTGCCATTCTGTTTTTGCCATGGAGCCAGCCAACCATGAACTGAACCCACTGAAAATGAGCCAAAATAAACCACTTCTCCATTAGATGTTAAGTATTCTGTTCCAGTGAAAGGGAAGTAAACTAACCCAGAAAATTAGTACCAGGAGTAGAGTTATTGCTGTGAGTATCCCTGACTACCATACTTTTTCCAAAATAAGACCCTTCTAGAAAATAAGCCATTGGATGATTTTTCAGGATGTTGGTAATATAAGTCCTACCCCCAAAATAAGTCTTGGTAAGTAGTGTCAGCCAGATAGGTGCATTTAATACATCCATTGCAACACACAACAGATATAGTGGATTAAAATAATAGTAGTATATACATAAATGGTATGACATTATTTAAAATAAATGATAATATAAATTATAATTATTTGTAAATACCCAAGTGATTGCCTTTGGATGAAAGGTATTTGGGTAAACAGATAAACTCCAGACTTACTGCCGAATGACCATCAGAGTATAGTATAGACACACTATACAAATAATGTGTGTATTTTATAACAGTTGACCATGGTTTATCTGATATGAATGATTATAACTCAAAACATCATGTTTTATAATGGATAGGTTTAATGTACTCCTGTGAAATAAGGAAACATTTCTTGAATTTTAGTGCCTGAAATTTCTTGTAACTCTGTGTGAACCATCATTTTTAACTGTCATTTTTTTTGTTGTCACTCTTGTCTTATAAGTTCTCAGTTAACACCCAATTTAATGGAAACTTTGTGAAGCCTAGTCTGCAAGAGGTCATGACTTATATGAAGAATTCATGGGAAAACATCACTGACAGCTGTGTTCCCAGTGTGCAGAGAACAGGATACATGGACAAGATGTGCTCATTTAAGGAGTGCTATATTGCTAGATATGAGAGAATGGGGCAATGTTTACACAGGAAATGGACTTACAAGAAATTCAGGCTAGAATTTGGAGTTTGGAGAGTTATAACAGTGCTCCAGAAGATGATATAACTATATTTGAAAAAGTGTAGATTTTGTACATGGGTGATTATTATACATGAATAAATGTAATTGTTTACATGAAAAAAATAAGACATCCTCTGATAATAAACCCTATTACAACTTATTTTAGAAAAAAAATAGTACGTTGGTAGAAAGCCTTTAGAAACACTTTGTAGGAAAGTTTGAAAAGATCTAGAGATGCAAGTGAGAGAAGGCATAAAATGCTGTGTGCAGCATGAGTTGTGCAATTTTGTCAGAAGTCAGAGGACTGGAATGCTGATAGGAATAGGGACAATAAAGGCCATATTCAGAAAGTCTCAGTTCATAATAAGAACTCCACTGGCAACTGGACTAGCAGTCATGTGTACTACTCTCTGGTTGAAAATTTCTCTAATTTTTCCCTATGTCCTGACATTTTTTTTTTCTATGTCCTGACATTTTAAGTGTTATTGAAATTAAGAATGGTAGACTAATGAATGTATTGGATGAAATTTCAAGGCAGCTCAACATTCAGGGTATGGCATCATGAAATGGATATGAGATTTTTGGAAACCAGAACTGGAGTGCTATGGTTTAGATCTAAATAAGTAAACAAATAAAAATAGATAAATAAATACAATGAAAGGTAAACATTTTGAATTGACTTAGGGCATCAAGGCTTCCATAAGAGCACAACTTAAGATGCTCAAGAAAGAGGATGTTTAGAAGTGATTCAGAAAGTGGCAATAACTACTAGAGAGCTGTTTAACAAAAGAGAATCTGAAGAAGATTCATGACAATGTATCATTTACTGCAATACTTTCTTTTTTTAAGTTCAAGCATTCACTGAATACTTTGACAATACCTAATATTTCTTTTCCAGCCAGGTTTAAAGTTTTCAAATTTTTCTACTCAGGTATTTTTTCTCCTAATTTACACTATGAATTCGACTTCAAAATCAAAAGATGCCCCAGTTGCAGCCTAAATGATTTGCTGCTTTTAAATTTTCTCTACCAAATGAACAATTTTTATCAGCTCAGCATCCCAAAGGTTGCCAGGACATAAATTAAATTCGACCACATTCTTTTCAGTGTTGGAACCAGAATAGTCTTTTCTTCAAAAATAGTGTCCTCATTCCCATCTGAAATCTCATCAGCACTCTCTTTACTACCCACATTTCTATTAGCATTCCAACCTTATGAGCCCCACCAAAATCACCTGTTAAGCTCCATTTACAGCAGTTTAGACTTTCTCTAGGTTTATCCTCCAAAGTCTCATAAATTTCTCCTATAAACAAATTCCAAATGTAGTTGCATATCTTTAAGTGTATCCCTAGAGTAAGACCTTCACTATATAATATCGATTTTCTGTATTATGCACTATTATGACAATAAAATGCTTGAGGCAATTAATTTATACAGTGAAATTGTTGAAATGTCTATATTACCAAAAGAAATCAAGAGATTCAACATCATCCTTGTCAAATAATCGATGACTTTATGGTATTGGCATAATGACAAACACACAGGCCAGTGGCACAAAACAAAGGGCACTGGAGTAAACTCACACATCAATAGTCAGCTGAGTGTAATGAAGGAGTTAAAAAACAGCAAAGAAAAGGCAGTCTTTTAATAAACTGTGCTTGTAAACTTGGTTTCCACATGCCAAAGTGTGAAGTTGGATTGCTACTTCTCATCCGTTATGAAAAACAACTAGAAATGGATTTAAGATGTAATTATCAGACATGCAACTGTTGGAAAAAAATAGAAGAGAAATGCCTCAAGAATTTCTAGAAATGGCTGGGATTTCATATATAGGACACTCAAAACACAGAAAACAAATGAAGAAAATGGAGGCCATTGACATGTGATTAGGGTTGCATAATAAGCACAAAAATTCACTCAGAATGGATCATAGTTTTAAGAGTTAATCTGCCATTTTGTGCTTAACTCAAAGTAGGAGTTCAATTTCTGTGGTTTTCCCTTTCAAATACCCCAGGCTGATCATACAGGAAACTAGAATTCAGCCAGCCTCATAAGTAAGATGAGCTTTAATGCCATCTAGAAAGTAGCTGGCTAATAAATGAGCACATCATACATTCAGTGTATTTGCACAGCTCCAATAGGATACCTGTGCAAGAGGAGGACACTGTGTGAGGTATAGGAAAATGTCACACGTGTTCTTTTAGGGTTTCAATTGAAAACAGTAACTCAAGTCTTTTTTCCCAACTTATTCAACATATTGCCTCTCAGTGAATGTTTTATACAATTGCATTTCTTTTCTCCTATGTCTTGTAGGGTTGGGCCGTACACAATAGAATGTACTCAAGGTTTAGAAGCTGATTGATTTATTCGGTTTTGTATGTGAGTGTGCCATTTACATAAGGTTTATTGGAGACACGATGTCAAGTCACTTCCTTGGAAACATATTTGCATAAAGATTTACTGTTCTATGATTTCATAAATGGCAGTAATTACTTAAAAAGATAAATTTTAGAAATTATATTCAGAAATCTTAGAAGGTTTCTCTTTCCAGTTTACTAATATATTTATAACTGTTTTAAAAAGCCTAACGTTTGGGTGAAGTGGAGGGGGTGGAAGTAACTCCATTATCAAATGTGGATTTTGCCCAGTAGGTAGTATAAAATGACTGAAAAATTTTGAAGAAAGACCATGGTATGATCAGAATAGTGCTTCAGAAATATTAAACTGAGGCCAGGGATTTAGACCAGTGGTTCTGGTGCCTGCCTTGCAAGTGCAAGGGCTCAAATTTGATCCCAGGTAACCACATACAACAATGCTGAGCGTGGAGACTCACATCCACC
>PVIR01005535.1:0-71600 GCA_004026965.1 Petromus typicus
TATCCTCAAGGTATGTCCATTTAAGTAGAAATGATTCAAACTTATCATTTTTTATGGCAGAGTAATACTCCATTCTGTAGAAGAACCACAGCTTTTTTATCCAGTCTCCAGTTGATGGACACTTGGGTTGTTTCCAAGATGTAGCAATCACAAATTGGGCTGCTATAAACATGGATGCACATATGTCACTGTGATATGAATCTTTTAATTCTTGTGTGTATATACCTAGCAGGGCAATGGCCGGGTCAAATGGGACCTCCAATCCTAGCTTTTTGAGAAATCTCCAAACTGTTCTCCACAGGCGTTGTATGAGTCTACAGTCCCAACAACAGTGGAGAAGGGTTCCTTCTTCTCCACAGCCCCGCCAACATTTGCCGTTGGCTGATTCTGAAATGGCAGCCATTCTATGTGGAGTGAGATGAAATCTCAATGTTGTTTTCATCTGCATCTCTCGAATGACTAATGATGTTAAGCATTTCTTCATATGCTTCTTAGCTGCTCTTACTTCTTCCTCTGAAAAATATCTGTTCACTTCAGATGCCCATTTTTTAATTGGGTCATTAAATTTGGGAGGGCTGATTTTTTTGAGCTCTTTATATATTCTAGATAGTAGCCCTTTGTCTGAGGAACAGCTGGTAAAGATTTTTTTCCCACATTGTTGGTTGCCTTTTTGCACTTTTCCACTGTTGGTGGTTTCCTTTGCTGTGCAGAAGCTTTTTAAAAGAATGAAATCCCATTTGTTGATTTCTTCAGCCAATTCCTGTGCTATACAGGTTTTCTTCTAGAAGTCTTTCCCTAAGTCAATGTCTTCAAGAGTTTTACCTAACCTGTTTTGCAGTAGGTTTAGAGTGTCTGTTTTAATGTTTAGGTCTCTTATCCACTTTGATTTTAGCTTGGTACATGGTGAAAGAGTTAGATCTAGTTTTAGTCTTTGGCAAGTTAAAGCTCAGTTTTTCCAGCACCATTTGTTAAAGAGGCTATCTTTCCTCCATTGAGGATTTTTGGCTCCTTTGTCAAAGATGAGGTGGCTTGGTGTATCTGGAGTAGTTTCTGGATCTTCTAGTCTACTCCATTGATCCTTGGGTCTGTTACTTTGCCAGTTCCATGCAGTTTTTATCACAGTGGCTTTATAGTATAGTTTCAGGTTCGGAGTCGTAATACCCCCCCACCATGTCCCTGTTGCTTAGAATTGCTTTGGCTATTCTAGGTATTTTGTACACCCTGCTTCTTCCCGAGTCCCCACTGGGAGCACTTGGTAGGTGAAGAGCAAGTGGCTGTGGCATTTCTTCCAGACCTGGATCTCATCTGGAGTACAGCCCTTCCTGTGAGCATCCAGAACTTTCACCCAGCTGGAGAACAGCTAGTCAATAAAGCCCAAAGGAACCAGAAGTTGGCTTCATTATCCAAAGCTTATTTCTGTCACCAAGCATCATCTTCTAAGTTCCCAGACCTTTAACATTTCACTTCCATCCCCAAAAGGTCCCCAACAAATAGCTTCAAAGAGCTATTGTCCTCCATGGGGTCCCTGTCCTCTTATCTTCCAGCTCAGGGAACCTCTTCCCAGGCATCTCAAGAATAAAATAAAATTTCAAAAAAGAATAAAAAACTATCAGTTGACCTGGGGTGACCTGGAGAGATGTAGAGACGAACAAAGCACAAACTGTCCAGTGCGAGTCCCTGACCCTCTGGGAAGGCTACACTTTCACACAAAAGAAAACTAAGAGATGTAGTTCTACAATAATCTGAGATCTTTACTATTTCTTCATGTTTTTAATTGTGAAATAGGTATATTTTTATGCATATCATGATCACACTGAACATTGACAATTTGTACCAGTATATGACATGACTTGATTCTCATTTTTTCCCATTCCCCTACCCACCCTACAACCCTCCACCTGCTATGTACCATCACAATTTTTTCTTTCCTCTCATGACTTACCCCTACTTCATTTCCCTTTAAATAGCTTCTATTTTACAATATCTAACATACTTTCTAGAACTCATTTACATTTTCAGTTTCTCATATCAAAGAAAAGATATGGTATTTACACATCTGTGACCTATTTATTTCACTTATGAGGATGTCCTGAAGGTATGTCCATTTGAGTATGACTCAGACTTGTCATTCTTTATGGTGGAGTGATACTCCATTCTATAGGGAAAAAAAAAAAAAACCACATCTTCCTTCCAGGCTCCAGCTGATGGACATTTGGGTTGTTTCCAAGATTTAGTTATCACAAACTGAGCTGCTATAAACATGGATGCACGTATGTCACTCTGATATGAACCTTTTAGTTCTTTCGTGTATATTCCCAGCAAGGAAATAGCAGGGTCAAATGGGACCTCTAATCCTAGTTTGTTTAGGAATTTCCACACTGATCTCCATAGTGGTTATACCAGTCTACATTCCCATCAACAGTGGAGAAGCATACCTTTCTCCCCACAGGCTGGCCAGCATTTGTTGCTGGCTAATTTCAAAATAGCAGCCATTCTTTGTGAAATTAGATGAAATCTCAGATTTGCTTTTATCTGCATCTCTTGAATGACCAGTGATATTAAGGATTTCTCAACATGCTTCTTATCTGCTTTTATTTCTTCCCCTGAAGTGTCTGTTCATTTCAGATGCCCATTTTTTAATTTAGTCTTTAAATTGAGGGTAATAAATGGTGCTGAAAAAACTGGGGGGGAGGGGTGACTTTTTAAGCTCTTTGTATATTCTAGATAGTAGCCTTTTATATGTGAGGCAGCTGATAAAAAATTTTTTCCCATGTTGTTGGATGTCTTTTTGCTCTGCCAGTGGTTTCTTTTGCTGTGCAGAAGATTTTTAATAGAATGAGATCCCATTTGTTGACTGCTTCTGCTAGTTCTCATGCTATAGATGTTTTGTTCATAAAGTCTTTCCCTAAGCCATTGTCTCCAAGAGTTCTATCTAACCTATTTTCTAGTAGGTTTAGTGTTTCTGTTTTAATATTTAAGTCTCTAGTCCACTTTGATTTTACTTTAGTACAGGTAAAAGAGATAGGTCTAGCTTTAGTCTTTGGCATGTTAGAGTCGTTTTTTCAGCACTATTTGTTAAAGAGGCTGTCTTTTCTCCATTGAGGATATTTGGCTCTTTTGTCAAAGTTAAGGTAGTTTAGTGTATCTGGGGTTGTTTCTGCATCTTCTAATCTATTCCACTGGTCCTCAGGTCTGTTCCTTTGCCAGTACAATGCAGTTTTTATCACAGTGGATTTGTAGTATACTTTCATGTTGGGGATCAGGATACCCACACCATCTCCTTGTTACCTACATTGTTTTTGCTATCCTAGGTCTTTTGTGGTTCCAGATGAATTTTTGGATTATTTTCTCTAAATCTGTGAAATATGTTGTTGGGATTTCAATCGAGATTGCATTGAATGTATATAGGAGTTGTGGGAGTATAATCATTTTGATGATCTTGGCTCTTCCTACCCATGAACAAGGGTTATTTTTCCATTTTCTGATATCTTCTTCTATCTCTTTTTCCAGAGTGCTGTCATTTTGAGTAGAGGTCTTTCACTTCCTTTCTAGATTAATTCCTAGATTTTTTTTTTGGATGCTATTGTGAAAGGGCTTGACTCCTCAATTTCTCTCTCAGTGAGTCTGTTGTTTGTGTATACAAAGATTATTGACTTTGAGCACTTACCTTAAATCCAGCTACTCTACTAAATTTGGCGATTAAGTCTAGCAGGCCTGTGGTTGAGTTTTTAGGATCTTCTATGTAAAGTATCATGTCACCAGAAAATAATGATAGTTCAACTTTTTCCTGTCTTTATTCCTTTAATTTCTTTCTCTTGTCTAATTGCTATGGCTAATGTTTTTAGCACTCTGTTAACAGGAATGGTGAAAGTGGACATGCTTGTCTTGTTCCTGATCATAGTGTGAAAGGTTTCAGTTTTTGACCATTTAGTATGATTGTTTCTGGCTGTTGGTTTCTTGTATACAGCTTTTATTATATTGAGATAAAGTAATTCTATTCCAACTTTCTGTAGAGTTTTGATCATGAATGGGTGTTGAATTTTGTCAAATGCTTTTTCTGCATCTAATGAGATGACCAAGTGGTTTTTTTGGCCTTGAGTCTGTTTGTGTAGTGTATTATGTTTATTGATTTTACATATGTGGAATCATCTTTGCATCCAACTTGGTCAGGGTGTATTATTTTCTTGATGATTCTCTGTATTCTGTTTGCCAATATCTTACTGAGGATTTTTACATCAATGTTCATCAGGGAGAATGGCCTGTACTTCTCTTTTTTGGTTAGGTCTTTCTTTCCTTTTGGAATCAATGTAATGGTTGCTTCCAGGAATGAATTAGGGAGCACTGCTTCCTTTTCAATTTCATTGAGTTTGAGAAGTAGTGGCATTAATTCTTCCTTGAAAGTTTTGTAGAATTCAGTAATAAGCCATCAGGACAAGGACTTTTCTTGGTCAGTAAGCTTTTTTTTTACTACATTTTCAATTTCACAGATTGATACTGGGGTATTTAACATTTCTATATCTTCTTAATTCAACTTTGGAATTTCATATATGTCTAGGAATCTATCCATTTCTTATATGTTTTCCAACTTATTGGAGTACAGATTTTCAAAGTATATGTTTATTATCCTCTGGACTTCCACTGGATCTGTGGCAATTTTCCCCTTTTCCTTCCTTTGTTTAATAAGGTTGGCTAAGGGTCTGTCAATTTTTTTTATCCTTTTGAAGAACCAACTCTTGGATTTGTTGATTTTCTGTATCATTCTCTTAGTCTCCATTGCACTAATTTCTGCTCTGATCATTATAATTTCCTCCCTGGTACAAGCTCTGCATTTGTCTTGCTCCTGTTTTTCTCGTCACTTGAGGTTCAGCATTAGATTGTTTATTTGAGCTTGCTCTGTTTTCCTGATGTAGGTGTTCACTGCTATGAATTTCCCTTGTAGAACTGCTTTCATTGTATCCCATAAATTCCTGTAAATAGTACTGGGATTATCATTTAATTGTAAAAGCTGTTTAATCTCTTCTTTAATTTCTTCTGTAACCCATTGGTTGTTTCACAGAGTGTTACTCAATTTCCATGTGTTTTTCAGGATCTTGGAGTTTCTTTTTTCTATTTAGTTCTAATTTCAAGGAGCTATGGCCTGGTAGAATGCAAGGGATAACTTCAATTCCTTTGCATTTACTTAAACATATTCTGTGTACTAGCACGTGAAATATTTTGGAGAATGACTCATGAGAAGCTGAGAAGAATGTATATTCTGACTTTGTAGGGTGAAATACTCTATAGGCCTCTATTAAGTCTATTCGTTCAAAGATTTGGTTCAGTTCAAATATTATTGATTTTTTGTCCAATCTGTCTAGTTGTGACAGAGGAATACTGAAGTCCCCTACTATTGTATTAGTATTTATCTGGCTTTTCATCTCCATTAATAATTTTTTTATATAGTTGGGTGCACTGGAGTTTGGTACCTATGTGTTTATGAATGTCGTCTCTCTCTTAGACTGTTCCCTGTACAGGGATGTAGTGTGCTTCTTTGTCTCTCTTCATCAGTTTTGGTTTGAAATGTATTTTGTTTGCAAATAGGATAGCCCTCCCTGCTTTTTTATAGTTTCTTGTCACATAGGGAATTTGTTTACATCCCTTTACGTTCAGAATATGGCTTTCTTTTTTTAATTAGGTGAGTTTCTTGTAGGCAGCATATTGTAGGGTCTTGTTTCTTAATTCATTCTGCCAGCTTGTGTCTTTTAACTGATGCATTGAGGCCATTGACATTCATAGTTATGACTGATATGGCCTGATTTATACCTGTCATGGAGTTTTCCTGTTCTTGGCTCTTTTATTATTTGCTTTCCCCCTGTCCATTCAGTTTCTTGTCTTGTCCTAGTGAGATCACTCTGCGGGGTCTCATGTGTTTGTAACCTTCATTGTATCTTTCCAAGATATTCTTCAGAATTTTTTGGAGTGCAGGTTTTGTATTTGTGAAGTTTTTCTTCTATTGGTGAAGATGTTCTTTGTCATAGAAGTATCTTATTTCCCCACCGACTTTTAAAGATAGTTTTGCTGAATGCATCAATCTAGGTTGGAGGTTGTTTTCGTCCAAGGCTTGAAACATTCACTCCAGGCCTTCCTTGCATTGGACGTTTGTGTTGAAAAGTCTGCTGTGATCCTGATGGAGTTCCCTTTGTTTATGGTTTTTTTCTTTTCTCTAGCTTCCTTCAGTATTTCATTCTTTTGTTGGATATCTAGAACCTTAGTAATTATATGCCTAGGTGTAGACATTTTTATATTATGGCCTTTTGGAATTCTATGTGCCTCATTTAGCTGTATGTCCAATTCTTTTTCCTTTTCCAGTGAAGTTTTCTGCCACTGTATCTGTGAATATTTTTTTAAATCTTTTGCGATGTCTCCTGCTTCCTCAGTAACTCCAATCAATCTTCTGTTATTCTTCTTAGAATCATCTAGGAGCTGTTGGATTGATTTTTCATGGTCTCTTGCCATTTTCCATAGATTTTTCCTTTTCCATTCATTGGCAGCTATCCTGTCCTCTAGTTCCAAAATTCGGTCATCAGCTTCATTCATCCTACTTCTCAAACTTTCATTCTCATATTTAATCACCTGGAATTCTGCTTGAAGCTATTTAAAAGGTTCCATTGCTTTTGTTATTTCAGATTCTGTCATGCTGCTGATCTCTTCTTTAATCATATCTTACACTGTAGACAGTATCTCTGCTTTCATCGTGGAGATCAGTTCTGATTTCCATTTTACTAGGTCTGCTTTTGTTACTAGCTCAGAAAGTCCTGGTGATTGAGTTTCAGCTTGCTCCATTTTCCTTTTCCCTGAATTCTCCTGTAATGATGATCTTTGTATCTAGATTTTTAGATTTTTTTCTCATTGCTATACCTGCACCAACAGACACTGTGCAACCTCTGCAGCAATTGCCCAGACTCTTCCACAGAAGAATGGGGGGGTCTCAGGGCTTCTAGTCTGGTCTCAGTGGCAGAAAGGCTGCTAGTCAGTGAGGTAAGTCACTGTTCAACATCTGTAGCATTTAACCAGATTTGCCTACTGCAGAATGGAAATCCAGCAGGCCTGCGGATGGGCCTGGATGACAAAGAAGGCTTTCCAGGGCAGTGGGAGGCACCCGAGGACTCCATGGAGCTTATCGAGACCTGCTTGCTAACAAATGGAAGTCAGGCAGGCCTGTGAACAGGTCTCAATGACAAAGAGGCCTTTAACAGGTGGAAGGAGGTACCACAAGAACTCTGTGGCCATTACAAGGACCTGCCTGCTGAGAAATGGAAGTCTGGAAGGCTTGTGAGTGGGCCAGGAGAGGCCCAGGAGAGGAAAGGAGAGGCCTTTCCAGGGCAGCAAGAGTCATCCTGAGAACTCCGTGGTGCTTATTGGGACCCACCTGCTGCAAAATGGAAGTCTGCCAGGCCTGTGGGCGGGCCTCAATGACAAAAAGGCCTTTAGCAGGTAGAGGGAAGTACTGTGAGAACACTGTGGCCCTTACTGGGACCTGCCTGCTGCAGAATGGAAGTCCAGCAGGCTTGTGGGTGAGTCTCAATGATCCACTTCTTAATTTTTTAAACTATTTCTCAAAAGGTTTTACACTTTCTAGGAATATGTCTATATTATTTATACATAAAATTTATTGATATAAAGATGTGCATAGAATTTTATCACTGTTCCTGAACCTCTGTTGCATATTTAATCATGGTTTTTAATCTTCATATTATGTGAGACTCCCGTATTTTTTTATTGCTCAGCCTCAGTACAGTTTCACCAATTTATTTGGTCTTTTCCAAGAACCAACTTTTAGCTTTTCAGCCCTCCCTATTATATTTTCATCTTCACATTTTCACAGGTGCTTAATGGTTACCTAAGATAGTCAACTTAGGCTGGGGATTTAGCTCAGTGGTTCTGGGGCGTGCCTTGCAAATGCAAAGAACCAGGTTCAATCCCCAGTAACCACATACAACAATATCAGGCATGGAGGCTCACACCCACCAGCAATCAGAATCACATATCACAGTGCCGGGTATCGTGGCTCACACCTGTGATCCCAGCCCTCAGGAGGCAGAGGCAGAAGGACTGCTGTGAGTTCAAGGTTGACGTAAAAGCCAGTCTGAACTAAAAAAGCCAGATCTTGTCTCAAAAAAAATAGTCAACTTAAAATCAGAAAAAGTTTATGTTGGCACATAGCTTCAGATAGTTTTAGTCCATGACCAGCTGGGGCCTTTGCTTTTGTGTCAAGGCTGCACATTATGGCAGGAGCAGGTAGGAAACAAAAACTCCTTCATGGTGAGGGAGAAAAAGAGAACAGGCAGGGTTTTTAAGTCCCATAGGTCCCTTTCAGGTTATCCCAGTGACTGATGCCCTCTCTCTAGACCCCACCTGCTGAATATATCTCCCTCTCCTAACAGTGCCTCTCTAAGGTCCAAGCCAGACACACAGGCCTTGGTGTGGAACATTTACAATTCAAACTGTAGGATCTTAGATTTTATTACTTTCTCTTTGTGTCTTACCTCCCTTTCATAGTCACTGGGGATTTCTAGTTTCCAAAATTTTTTTTAGCTTAATCACACAGAGCTATAAAATGTCTCATTATAATTTTCCCTATATTCCCAAATTCTTATGTGAGGTATTTTCATTATAATTCAACTCTAGAGGCTCTTAATTTTACATTATGATTTTTTCTGACTCATGACTTATTTAGAAATACCTTGTGTAACTTCCATATATTTCATCCAAGTATCTTCCAAATATTATTATTACTGTTATCATTATTTACTTCTATCTTATTTACTTCTATCTTATTAATTGCATGATAGTTGATAATGGAAGTGGCCAAGATGGAGTAAGCCCACTAAAACCTGCCTGTCACATGATTATAATTAAAACTTCCAGAAAGAGTGTAGAAAAGATCTTGAGGACTCAAACATAAACCACAGCACATGAATTAGGGAAAGAAAAGGATGACAAAAAAACCCATGAGTTTCCCAGGGTTTCATTTTTTTTTTCTATATTGTAAATTCAATCAACAGGTGGTCTGAGTCACAGACCACAACACAAGCCCTATAAGAACATCCCCTCACCCCAAGCAGAAGAACAGAACAAGAGGATCTCCTTGAGGCTCAGACCTCCATAGCTGTTTCTTCATCTTTCTCTCCTGGCCCCATGGGAAGGCCAGCCCAAACGCCAAAGCTGCACATCTGCAGTGATGGCATTAGGGCACGCACAGAAGCCTGTGGACATGAAATGAAGCACTATAACAGGGCCCTGAGGGTTTGTGGGATCTCCCTACCTGCTTCTTCATGTCTTGCCCAACGGTGACATAAGTTACATAAAACCAAACAACACGATAGGATTGGGGGAGTGCAAAAAACTCTAACTGAAAACTATATTTCTGCTCAAAGGAGGGTCCGTTGGAGCCAGGGAGGGAAGCACCTCAGAGAGGAGAGAACAGAAGAGGCGACATTAATCTGTGTTCAGCCAGCACAAGTTCAGCGCTCACTCTCAAGCTATGTGCAGAGACAAACTGAGAGCAAAGGGCGTCAAAACGGACCTGACACTGTAACCACCAACTACGAGATGCAAAACAACCATCTAAATATGATTAAATTTTCAGCCTTAAAATCAGCACCCTCCAGAGAATTTTTATAAAATTCAACATTTTATAAAGTTTAAAATGTATAGGATTCAATCTAGAACTAAGCAATATACAAAAACCAGGAATATCTAACCAAATCTTGAGGGAATTACAACAACTACCTCAACTTCAAGACAATCTAAATATTAAAATAATCATATAAAGTTATTAAAGTAGCTATTATACACACTCTACAAAATAGTAGTGAATACTCTTGAAACCAATGGAAAACTATGAAAAGAATAAAATAGAAATGTTTGAATTTAAAAGTCTAATACCTGAAATGAAAAATTCACTAAACTCAACAGAAGATTCAGAAGAGGACTAATCTATCAACTTAAAAATAAATCAACAACTATCTAAAATGAAGAATACAAAGAAACAAGATTTTTAAATGAATAGGACACAATATCACAAGGTATTACTTTTTTCATCACTAATGACCTAGACAAGAAACATAAATTTGACACAGAAAAATAAATCGCTAAAACTTTACACATTCAATAAGCTCACAGATTTTTAACCTGGAATAACTCAAAAAGGACTTTATGTAGACATATTTTAATTAGTGAATACTAAAACTTAAAGAAATAAATTTTAAGTGGATAAAGAAAAACAATACACTACAAAAACGAGAAGCAAAACTTTAAACAAATCCAAATTGCTACTAAAAACTATGGAAGCCAAAAAAACCTGAATTTCTTCAACATGCTAAAATAATAATAATAATAATTATCTTATGAGATCCAGTTAAAATACCCTTCATGAATAAAAGCAAAGAGAATTACAGCAGTGAAAATGGTAGAATAAGAACCTCCAACAATTCTCTTGTTCATAAAATCAATGAGAAGACTCATAAGCAAAATTATTTAAATTAACTTTTTCAAAAACACTAATAGTTAACAAAAGGCTTGTAGCAATCCATGAAGCATTCATCTTTTACAAAGCTATAAAGTGTGATCAAATAAATGGTGAACATTTAAATATTTTTTAAATGTGTTACAGTGAAACACACATTCACCTTAATTTCTCTCAAAATACTACCCCTTGCTTCAAACACATCCCATAACTCTTGCCTCTTTCTGCATCAGTTCCAGAAGTTCTCTTTTGTAGGTGTTTAGTTGTGCTGTTAAGATTGCTTCCATGCCATGAACCAATTCCAACTATTTGCTTTTCAGACTTTTAGAAAGGGTCAGAAGTCATGTGATGCCAAATCTAACGAATAAAGTGAAAATGAGGATGTGCCTTCCACCATTTTTAACCATCTGCTTTCCAGTTGGGCTGCATTCAGTACAAGCACCACCAGAATTTGCATCATGCTGAATGGACATGCAAGAAGACTTTTAGAACTGCTTAAGAAAGTAACAAAAATAGATAACCACGTTCAAATTGAAGAGAGGTTTTTAAATAGTCACTATATATTTTCCTCACATATAGCACAGAAAGAAGAGCAGACTTTGTGGCATTTAACTCTTTACTTTAGCTCTGTGCCTTGCTTTCCAATTCTGTAATAGCTTTGAAAATTAAGAGTTTATCCCTAAAACAAAAACCAACACCTTGGCAGTTGATGGAAAGAATAAAACAAGATTAACATTTCTTTCATTACTTATTCTTAGACTATTAGTATTATTTGATCTTTCTGGTCATCCTTTGGAAAGCCCTATTTGTCATGCTGTCTTCATAAGATGTCACATGGAGCTTCCCCAGTACAAAAATTCTTTTCCCCAGGAGTGTTGGTTGGAAAAATAACAAAGGCAATTGTTTTAACTTTATAAATTCTTAAAGTGATAGGCAAAACTGGGAAAAAAACAGTAGACCAATCAAAAAGATTCAAAAGAAAACCTAGGGAATGTTTTGTCTGCCATATCTTTGAAAAGTTCCCACACATTTTGGGAATCTCAGATGTTGTACTGATAGATTAAGAGGTGTGCATGTCCAAGGAAAATCCAAGAGGCAAAGAATTCTCTCCTCTGGTTGATTTGAGCTCTGTGCAAGCAGGAAGGAAAGGACAAGGCAGAATTGTCAAGTGCTTGACTGAGTGCTGGAGGCACATTCCAATATGCACACGGAGTCCCTTAGAAAACACTGGAAGATCTATTCATTTCAGAAATTAAGAAAATATTTATCCAATCACCATCTTACTATTAAATCAAGTAGTAAGTAATCTCCAAGTAGAGATTTCAGTAGCCACATGAAAGAATACAGACAAAATTTGTTGAGTAAAGTCACTGAACAAATAAGAAGTAATTGCAACAAATAGCAAATTTATAAAAGCTATGGTTGGGAATGAGAATGGCATCTGAATTATAGAGTTTTCAATGACAACAAGATTATTTGACAATCAAATAAAAAATAAGGGCCTATTCACAAATAAAACGTAATTAATACAAACTTTCCCTTAGGAAGCCCAAACATTGAATCTACTGGGCAAAATTTAAATATATTTGAACAACTAAAGAAAACCATGTCTTAAAAAAGGAAAGTATGAGAACGCTATACCATCAAGCATGGAATGTCAGTAGTGAGATATAAATTATTTTTATAGTTTCAAATAGATATTCTGGAGCTAAAAAGAACAATGCAAAAATGAAAATTTTAGTTGAGGCTCAAGTAAAACAAACTCAAAGGTAAGTCCACTGTGATTATCAAGCCTGAGATACAAAAGAATGAAACAACATGACAAAAGCCCCAGTAATTTTTAAAAACACCCTCAAATATATCAGGTTATGCATAATGGAAGTTCTAGACTACAGGAGGAAAACACTTGAAGAAAAATATGACAAAAATATTTCCCAATGTTGATTTAAAACATTACTCTACATCTGTGAAGCTCAACAAATTCAGACTATGACAAAATCCAAAAGATTCACACTTACATGCATCAAAATCAAATTATAGAAAGGAAAAAAGAAAAAACCTTGAAAACAGGAAGACAGAGACAATTCGTTTGGTATATGCAATCCTCCATTACAGGACTCAACAGCTGGTGTGCTATTGGGAGCTATGGAGCCAAAGGGCAATGAGATGACATACAAAAATGCTGGGGAAGAAGGACTGGCCAAGCAAGAACTCTGTATCTAACAACAGTTCCTTCAAAAATGAAAGAGAAACTGAGCTAATCCCAGATAAATAAGAACAACGACAGTGTGTCACTAGTAGACTGTCCCTACAAAAATTCTAAAGGAAGTTCTTTAAGCCAAAATGAGAAGACTCTGGACAGCAACTCAAAACATAAAGGAAAAAAGTACTAGTCTGTAACATATATAAGTATAAAAGATGATATAAATGTATCCTATTTGTATTTTCAACCTATATGATATGAAAGGCACTAAACAAAACGATGTTTATAAATTTGTGTTGATAGCCAGAGTGTATAAAAATGTAATTTGCATAAATGTAATAGCATAAATGAGGGACTAATAGAGGTAGAAGCAAGTTTTGTGTACTATTGAAATCAAATTTGATATTAATTTGAACTGGTGTTAAAAATCAAGATGTTAATAACAAGTCTTAGATATCCATTAAGATAGCAATTAAGCATATTTAATATATTTTTTAAAAACAGAATTAAAATGGTACAACAGAAAAATATCTATTTAACATAAAGAATAACACAGGAATAGAAGGAAACAAAAAATATAATACACATAGAAAATGAATAACAATTTAGCAAGCATAGATCCTATCGTACTACTAACTGCATTAAGTGCTACTTTGACTAGACACTGAATCAAAAGCCAGATCATAACAGAATGGGGAAAACACCATTATTCAATTGCATGCTTCCTACAATAGATACATATTAAATTCAAAGACTATGTTAAAAGTTAAAGGATGAAAATATATATAAACAACAGAGACAGCTATAATGACTATTTTAATAACAAACAAAACAGAGTTAAAGAAAAGGATTCTTATTAAGAACAAAGGACCAATCTATTAGATAAATATAGTGACTATATCTATGCAGACTTCATAAAATAGTATCAAATACTGATAAAATGTAAGGAAAGTGCAGACAATAATAGCCTTCCATACAAATTCTTAATAGTAGATGGAAAAACCTAAATGAAAGATCAAGAAAATAGAATATATATACAATACTATAAATCAAATATAGTAAAATATAATAAACATTTATAGAATGCTCCCACCCACAATAGCAGAGTACATACTTTTCTTGGGTAAACATAATGCATGCTTTGGGATAGATGGCATATTATACCAAAATACTGGGACCCAATAATTTTTTTAAGTTTGGAAATCATACAATGTATATTCTCTGACTACAACAGAATGCAGTTGAAAATCAAGGAAATTTGGGAAATCAAACATGTAAAAATTAAACACAGAGCCTTATATAATCAATAAGTGAAAAATGAAATCACAGGAATACTCTAAAAATACATTTAGAGCCATAAAAATAATAAGGAACTATCATTGTTTGTATCAAGATGGCCCCTCAAGCTTCATGAGCTCCTAGAGGATGCTTCAGGGAGGTGACTGGGTTAAGGAGCATGATCATCACTGGTAGACTGGTCCACTGACGAGTTTATAGTTAAATGTGATATTTGGAAGAAGACCCTAACCTTATGAGTAAGGCCCTGGAAGCACGACCTGGGAGGTATGTCTCCCTGCCCACTCCTCCCTTCCGTCTCTGCTTCTCAGTTGCCACACCATAAAGAGCAAGTGACCCAAGACAGAATTCCAGGAGGGGGCCATAGTACCTTACATATTTTAACCAGATGTCACCTACCATCTCCTCTGCCTCATTCTATTTATTAGAAGATCACCACACAGAATCTCCACAGAAGGAAGCAGATTTTGACTTAAATGAGAAGGTACAGAATAAAGTCATTGTGACCTTGAGACCTTGGGTTAGGCAAAAAGTTCTTAATGTGAAACAACAACTTCTAAAATTTTTTAAATGATGAAATGGATTCCACAAACACTTAAAACTCTTATTGTATTAACGATACTGCTGTGGAAATAGAAAATAATCCACAAATTGGGGACGCATTTTGCAAATTCTTATCAAATAATATCTGATAACAACATATAAAGAACTCTCAAAACTCAACAGTAGTAAAGCAAGCAAAACACTAAAAATTTAGCAACTTTTGAACAGCTACTTCAACAAAAGAGATAAACAGATGGAAAATAAGATTGGGAATAAATGCTCACTATTAGTCACTACACTATAACTTCAGGTGGGAAATTAGGCAATGGTATGGCATGACTTTGCCACTCAAAATAAAAGCAGCTAAGAAGCATTTGAAGAAATGTTCAACATCACTAGTCATTCGAGAGATGCAAATGAAAACAACATTAAGATTTCATCTCACTCCACAAAGAATGGCTGCCATTTCAGAATTAGCCAGCAACAAATGTTGGTGAGGCTGTGGAGAAGAAGGAACCCTTCTCCACTGTTGGTAGGAATGTAGACTCGTACAACCCCTTTGGAGAACAGTTTGGAAATTCCTCAAAAAGCTAGGATTGGCAGTCCCATTTGACCCAGCCATCACTCTGCTAGGTATATACACACAAGAATTAAAAGATTCATATCACAGTGACATATGTACACCTATGTTCATAGCAGCTCAGTTTTTGACTGCTAAATCTTGGAAACAACCCAAATGTCCATCAACTGGAGACTGGATAAGAAAGTTGTGGTTCTTCTACACAATGGAGTATTACTCCACCCTAAAAAATGATGAGTTTGAATCATTTATACTTAAATGGACGTACCTTGAGGACATCCTCATAAGTGAAATAAATAGGTCACAGATGTGTAAATATCATATCATTTCTCTGGTATGAGAAAATAAAGATGTAAATGAGTTCTAGAATGTATGTTATATATTGTGAAATAGAAAACACTCAAAGTGTAATGGAGTGAAGTGGGGAAAATAATGAGATTATAACAAAAAAGAGAGGAAAAAAGTGTATGTATATAGGGGGTGGGGTGGTAGGGTGGGCAGGGCTATGGGAAAAAATGAGAAGTTGTGTCATAGCTGGTACAAATTCTCATTAATGAATGCAATCATGATGTGCATGTGTAATGTACCAATAAAGATTTCAATTTTTAAAAAAAGCATTTTGAATTTTGGAGCATTGCAGATTTGCAGTTTTCAAATTATGGATTCTCAACCTACACTACTCAACAATAAAACATTTGATATATGGAAGAACATAGATAAATCTCAAGTAAGAACACAGATAAATCTCAAGTACATTATGCTAAAAAGCAGAAGCCAGACTCAAAACTACACACCAATTCCATTTGTCTAGCACTGAGGAGAAGATAAAGCATAGGAACAAAGAATGTAACAGCTGAGAGTGGAGGTTGGGGGTGGAGAGGCAGCTGGCAGGAGAAGCAGAGATCTGGGGGCTGTGGGGACCTGTTGTGTATCTCCATTGTGATGGCAAGTGCACGGCAAATTTGTCAAAACTCATTCATCTATGCACTAAAAAGACTGATATTTTCTGTTAGCACACTTCTAACACGTTTAATAAAATCTGGAGCCGTCACTCTGCAAACCACATTATCCTTTGCCAGCTGAACTCCCTATAAATTGCAAAGTGGAAGTCTTAGAGGAAGACAAGAAGACATAAAGAAGAAATGGAACTGACTCTTTCCAATTTTGATTTCTCTTTCTGTCAGCAACTCCCAGAGTTGCTTTTCTCTCTCACTGAGGACTTGTCCAGTGTCCATACTGTCATCGAACAGCCCTGTCACACTCCCCATCACCAGGGACACAGCAGCCCTCAGCTCTCCCTCTCCACACTCTGAGGATCCTCATGTTTCTAGATTCTAATCAGCCACCTCTTCTCTTTGTTCCCCTACACTTTCAGTCACTGGGCTACCTCTGCTCTCTTCTGTCTTTTCAGTACGCCGATACATACTCAGCCATTTCCTTGTATTAAATACTTTTCTGTTAAAATGACTAATACCTTTTTTTGTCCTGACTAGAACTTGACTGGGAGAGCCCAAGTTTTTCTTGCTGCAGAGTCCTGGATGATCCGTTTCTATCCAATTTGATCTCCTATTTCTCTTCCCCACCAGTGATCCTAGGTCTGACTGACAGCTCTCAAGAAATAACATGTTAAACCCCACCATGGCAATGCTGTTATCAGAATCCAGAATTGGGCCTATAACCTAGTCTTTCCAACAAACAAATTACTAGGGAAAAAGTCATGGAAAAGGAATCAATAAGATAGATGAGCCTTAAGACATCCACCAACAGCTACATGAAGATCAAATAGGAGCCCAGGTATTATAGATATTTGATTATATACAAATAAATATATATGATAATTTGGGAATTACAACCAACAGTGGATGTGTGATATTAAAGAATTGAGAAATTATTGTTAGTTTATTATTTTGGTTATTAAATGCAATTAGGTAATTTTTAAGAGTCCTTCCCATTCAGAAATACATAATAAAATACTTATTGATATATTAATGAAGAACACAGTAGTGGCAGGAAAGTAGTAGAAGTTGGAAAGTAGATGACAGCTAATCATTGCTAAAGCCAAATAACAGATATAAATAATTCTAAATTAAATGAAGCCTAGGTTGTTTATATGTTTAAAAATTTTCCCTTTGGCTCTAATATCTGAGGGTTTACCATAACAGGGAAATAGGCCAAAAAAAGAAGAAAGAAGAAGAAGTAGAGGAGGAGGTGAAGAAGGAGAAAGAGGTGGAGAAAGAAGGGGAAGGGGAAGAGGAAGAAGAAGAGGAAGAGAAAGAGGAAGAAGAAGAGCAGGAGGAGGAGGCTCATAGGTTTCTGAAAAAAATCAGAAGCCATGGTTGAAAATCATATAATGTTACAGTTTCAACTGCATGCTTTGATAAGACCTGGACAAGTAACTGTCTGTCTGTGTGAGCCTGGACTTTATTTCTCCACTTTCTGGGAAAAGAAATATAACACATCTGCCCTGCCTTTGTCATGAAGATTAAATGAATTCACAGGTATAAAGCACCACCTAAAACGCCATCTGTCCCAGAGTAAGCCCTCAGAGCTATTAATTACTAGCAGTAATGGCAGTAGTAGTAGTAGTATGATATGTAGAAAAACAAATTGAAACAGTGTATCGAAAATATGTTTTAATCTTGATGAAGTTCACAAATGGCACAATTATGACATTTCCTTAAACAAACTGTACAGTCATGTTCTTAGACAACAAGGCCCAGCAATACCATTACCATGTGTTCCCAAAGGCTGCGAGAGGCAGTGATTTCATGTCCGCTTAAGGTTTGGCAGAGCTGCCATGATTAACAGGATGGCTCTCAAGGAACCAGTTTGCTACCAGATAAGCCAATGGGAGATGCCATCACATTGACTGGATGTAGAATAAAAACGATGCACAATAAATATGGAATTAGCTTATTTTGCATTCAGTTTCATTTCTTTCAAGTGACAAAGGTGCTTTTTTCAATATCTATTAGGATGCAAACATATGTCTTCCCTCGGGCCTTCTCACCAAGTTGTTGTCAACAGGAATTAACAGAAGTGGTGAGTTCAGCTTCATAGTAACCTGAGATGAGGGGAAAAAGAAGAGAAAGATAGAGAGGAAAAGGAGAGAAGCGGAAGATGAGAAGGGGAGGAAAAGATGAAGGGGATAAACGGAACAGGAGAAGGATCAGAAATGAGTAATCCCAAGTAGCACTGAAGAGGACACTCGTCGAAGTACTGTCTCACTAAGTAGCGTTTATGAATTATAGATAAGCAATGTGAAAAGGTTCGCAGGGCAAATGAAGAAAAAACAATTCAACTGTGACCATAAATATCGGCGGGAATATGACGATAACACTCTGGTCCACATCTATGCCCAGTGAAAAGGGTGGGTCTCTGTCTGCATGGCTCACTGGGAGGAGTAGCTCCGGTGAAGTTTCACAGGTCTCTGTCCTTTTGAGGCCAGCAGGACAGAGGCCTGAAAAACATGGCAGGACAGAAAAAATAAGACAATGTCTCTGAGGCTAGCCTAGCATTGATTTCAAGGTCAGTTCTAGAAGGAACTCACCACCTCACAGGGGAGAATGGAATTAGGAGAGCTCAAGCAGCTATAAGGGTCAGCAGGTTTCAAAATGTGGATATTAACTTCTAAAACCCTCCCTTTCCATCCCATAATAGCAGGCAGTCACCTGTTTCTGGGGACCATGTAGCTGCTCAGGCCTGAAGGTCCCTGCGGCGCCGGCCAAAGGCTTTGGAGCCCACATCGGTGGGCACGAAGTTGTTCTTCACCACACCCCCGGATCTGCTCAGCAAGCCTGCCAGCCGCTGGGTCACACAGGTGGCGGTGTTGCAGGCTCTCTTGTGGGCAACGACACTGATACACGGGTTGGAAAAAGAAGAGAAGGCTTGTCTGTCAGAATTAGGAGAGGAAGCTTCCCTGTGGGACCATCATAAAGAGAAGTGCAGCTCTTTCAACACAATACTTAACAATCAGCGTTCCTTCTAAGTGCACTTGTCAAAGCTGTTAGGAGAAATGGCTGGCAACCTTCGCTAGGAGCTCTGCCCAAAACCCATCACCAAAACAACAATTCCAAGCCAAGAGGCACATGTTGAAATCCTGCATCTATCATTTAAGAAGGAATTGATGGCAAGGGCCAGTCCCACACTAAGACACACAAAGGGTATAGAGAAATCATATCCCAGCCACAAGCAGAAATGAAATAATTTTCCAGAGGAAAATGAAATCCCCCCCACCCAAAGTCTTACCCAGAAGATGCTCAGAGAACAGAGGTTGTAGCTTCTCCCAGAAATACTTACTTGCTCCTTACCTGACTCTTCTTGGTCCCGGATCAGGTCACAGAGCTACCCACCCACCAGCCCCCACTGAAGCAAAGGCTCTAAGCACAGGCACATAGTTTTGGATGTGGACTAGAGCAAAGAACACCCCGGCTCATTTCCTTTTAGAAAAACAGACTCATTCATCAAGTGGTGAGGCATGTTGGATGTGCTTATTTTAGTGGGTCTGGAACCGGGCACTGGAAACCTCTGCCCTGAAATCCTCTGAGGGCTCCGTCTCTGACCCTAGTCTCATCTAAGTTCCACTCTGTCTTTTCTCATCCTTAGGTTCTCAACATTCTCAGTCATAAGCAATGCTATCAATACCACAGGCATCAACTTCATAAGGGAAGCAAGAAAGGAAATCAGAAAGCAGAGGAGAGCTCGGTTGGCATCCTGAGGCGCCCCAGAGCAAAGCAGCAGTCCCTCTGCAAGATGCTGGCTACTAATCTTTTCCTGCTGGGTGTTTCAGACCCAAGGTTGATGCCAAAAGAGATGTGAATCATTCCAGTGTGTGCACAGCACATGGGCATTCAAATTACCACACCACTTAGATCTGGGGCTTTCCAGGCTGCAGGGAAAAGACATGCCAGCCAGTGCCATGCACCACGTCTGGCCCTGTGGGCAGTCAGCAGTTTGGCCAGGCAGGAACCCTTTAGGTGAGGGAAGAGGCTCAGGCAGGAGGGCAGGACACACAATGGCCCCCAGGAGGGCTCGGAGGTGCCGGGCCAGGGCAGTGGTAAGGAAGGGTGACCTCGGGCATCCCAAACACAGCTCAGTCCTTCATGCTCAACAGCTGACTCTCAGGGTAGATGCAGATCGACCCGTGCCTCTACCCGGGCAGTGCTGGGGTAACCACCCCTGACTGGTTTCCCTCCCACATTCAGGGGACACAGGGAGTCGGGGGAGGGGAAGGGAGTTCTCTCTGGGCCTGTGACAACATCCATAACTCCCTGCCTCAGACACTGCCCTACCTGTCCCCGACCTTGCAAGAGCTTTCTCTGAGCCTTTCAAATGTGAAATGAAAATTCTGTGCAGGCGGAAAACAACAGGTGAAGTTCTACAAATTTCCTGAGATATGGAATCCGTCTTTTGGGTTCATACTTACCACTAATTCATCCAGTCCCGTGCCATCTCCCCAGCACTGCACGACCAACCCCTGGAGTGATCCCACCCCTCCTCACTGCCTTTCCCAATAACTTTCAGAAAGCAGTCTTTTTAATGTGTCTAACCACAGCCCCTCCAGCTTCACCAGGATCTCTGTTGGCACAAAGGCTGAAAATGGCTAGGCCCCAGGTGCGGCGAATAAAGAAAGCCTGCTGGCCTCTTGGGAAGGTCTTTCCTGCCTGTCTGAGCTTGGTCCTCCTGGGTAAGTCTGAGTCAGGTGGGAGCTTACCTGGAGCCCTCTGTCTCCTGCTCCTGCTTCTGCTCCTGCTCCCTGGCCTTCATCTGCAGGTAGTTCTGCACCAGCTCTGCCAGCAGGAGGCGCGCTTTCTCCTCACCGAGACTGGCCCGGTCTGGGCTGCTTTCCAAGTCCAGCCTGGTAGAGGAAAAGAAGGCTGGGTGTGGGCTCTGAGCCCCTGGCTCCTTCTCCCCAGGATAAGCACCCAGGCTCCCTGGTCCCTGCTTCTTTTCCTGAGGATGTGGCCGCCCTAACTCCCAGTGGACAAGGTGTGAGGCCAGCGGCCGAGGACGTCATGCACCAAGAGCTGCCCGTGACTCCGGAGGCGCACAGCTGTCTAACCCGAGCGGCCGTGAAGTTCACGCCTGGCTTCCGGCTGTCTCACCTGAGCGGTGCCGAGCGGAGGCTGCCGGCCTGGCACAGGACGAGGATGCTGAAAGCCAGCAAGGGCGGGAATCTGCCGAAGCCCATGACGCCTCTCTGTAAAGGGAGAATGACGTTATCACTGCGCCAGGACCACAGACCTCTCTTCTAGTCCCGCCTCCACCTCAACTGCGCTGATCCGGGCAAGTCGCTTGACCAACTGGTCCCTCTGTACCTTTATTTGCCAGAAGGACCGCGGTGAAGCTCAAGGCGCACTGTGGTGCGTGTCTCCTTGGGGCAGAAACAGATGGGGAACAGGTGCAGGCGGGCAGGCGGGCTGCTGGGACTGGGACAGCCGCACACCGTCCGGCCCGGGCTCACCCTCGCCTCTCACCCCGGCCCGTAGGGACTTAGCGCGGAGCACCCTGCGGCAGCCTTGCTCCCTCGCTGCGGCCGCCTTCTCCCCGAGGAATTTATGACCGCCTTTTCCTCTGCTAGCGGTAGAGCCAATGCGTGCGAGAAGGCGACTGCTGGAACGGTAGGTTAGATAAGAGAGCTAATCCCTCAAATCCACGATATGCACTTGGAGACAGTTTAAATTCCAGTTACAGGTGCTCAGGTCGACAGGTGCACAGTTTAGCAGCAGGTGCTGGGCGCCCGCACTTCCAGGACGCGCGGGCAGGAGACGCCTCGGAGGAAAAGCGCAGGGCTCCACGGCCCCGGGAACCACACGCAGACTGCACGGAGCACCCCGGGCGACCTAGGCAGGATCCTGGGCACCGACTCACCCCGAGACAGCTGCCACGAACAGGCCCACCTGGGCTCGCCAGCTCCGCGCGCCCCGGGGAGAAAATGCCAAGGAGGCCCCTGACCGCCCTCGCCCCGACCGGGAAGAGAGCTGGGCCCCAGGTGCAGGGAGACAGATAACATCTGAGGAAAAGAAGAGAAGGTTATCGAGGGACCACAGCGGGAAGCTCCTCACCTGGAGACACGAGTCCACCGCGGAGAGCGCGACTGCAGCTGCGGGCTCCTCCCCCGGCCGCGGCTCTTATTCCAGAGATGCCCGCGGGGAAGGGGGCGGGGAACCAGGCCCGCTCGGCCAATCCAAAGTGGCCAGAGCCAGCCAATCAGAGGGCCGACCGAGCTCTGATTACGTCATAGCTCCTGCTGCCCAACAAGTTCCCTGGGAAGGGACCTTCCGCTCCCACTGGTCCTTTGCGTGGAGGTCATTGCCGGGGAGCTGAAGGGCCTGAAAGTGCATTTCCGCGGTGTGGGGGGGATCGGGGAGACTGTGGCCCCACGTGGAGTGAGCCGCCGGGGCTGCTCATTTCCTGCACGCGTCTCCTGCGGCCACGCCCAGAGGCCCCACCCAGACGGCGGAAAGACAAAACCTCAGACTCGAGTCCCGAACAGCGGAAGGGCAGCTGCTGGCGGGACGGGGCTCGAGCGCCCTCCCCGGCCCCTGGCTTCTGCTCCTGGGCACCTCCCACCCTCGCCGAGGGTCCAGCATCCTCAGCCCAGCCGGGCCTCGCACCGCAGCGCCGAAGTCGGTGGCCGCAGCCGGCCCGCCCGCTGTTGGCGAGGTCGCTGCGCTGCGGCGGTCTGGGTCGGGCTCGTTCTCCCGCGGCTTCTCCGCCGCACTTGCCAGAAACCCCCGAGAGCGGAGGGAAAGTGCGCCGCGGCCGCCGGCCCGACCCCTCCCGCCGGCCCGCAGGCGCGGGGCGTCTCGGGGCGTCACGCCGGAGCCGCCCGGCCGCGGTCGCTTACCCCCGACGCGTGGCAGCCCGGCGCGGCGCCCACCTTCGCGGGCACCAGCTTCAGGCGGAGACGCGGCCGCGCTCACCCACCGCTACCCGCCAAGACCGGAGAGCGGCCGCGTTTCTGCTTTCGGAGCAGGCGCTGTGTCCGGACAGGGGTACGCGTGGCTCCCAGACGTACCCGCCGCACTCCTGTCCCCCAGCCAGGCGACCACAGCCCAGGGATGCCGGAGGTCGGCTGTTTTCTGCCAGTCAGAAAGGAGTTCTGGGGAAGTCTGCCTAGGTCCCCTGGGTCCGTTTTCGGTGACAAGTCGGCCTGTAGTACCTGTGTACTCCATATTCCAATGAACGCCCAAGATTCTTGGCCGCCGCCTCAGGTAACTGCCTCAGGGCAGCGATCAGGAGCACAGAGAGCCCCGGGCAGCCTGAGCCACGGCGGCCTTCCCCTGAGGACCACCGCACTAGAGCCTCAAAGGCGATGGGCGTCGGTGTCCTCCTTCCTGATCCTGGGCAACAAGAGGGGCTGCTAACCGGAAAGGCGAAGTGGGGGGGCGCAATCCGCCTGAGGCCTGTGCCTCCAGCACGTGCACAAACCCACACGCACAAGCGCACACACACACACTCACACACACACACACACACACACTGGTAGCCCAGGAGCTCCTGGCAGAGCCCTCCCAGAGCTCTAGGCTGATGGGGCGGGCAGAGAGGAGGCAACACAGCAGCCCAGGACCCCCAGGAGCCCTCTGGCGCCAGCTCCCTACCCCCACTCACAAGCGCCTCCACTTAAGGGGCCCAGGCAGCTTGAGAAGGCCAGGGGGATCCTAATTGGTGTTTGGCCTCTGGTGAAGCTCCAGATTTTTAACTTGAGAGAACTTTGAGCTGTTGGAGCTGAACACCGGAAAACCAAGCTGGAAGGAGCTCCACAGACAGGTCTGTGACATGAAGACTTTTCTGAAGCGTTGCAATGAACCCTGTCTTCACGGGGCAAGGCATCAAGATCCCAGGCTGCACCGGTCCTCACAGAGGCCTCCATGGCCACAACGCCTCACAGAACTACTGTCTGCAGTGGAGGAGGAAGTCCTTTCTTGATGTTGTTACCAAGATAACAGCAAATGTACCTGGTTGGCTATCTTCCGAAGTGCCCCCTGGGATCAGCTGTTTTAACATCCATAATTAATCGATATAGTCTGAAAGATACAGGGTTCAGGGCAGGTACACAGCAGATGTTCACTATTGAAGGCAGAGAGCATCACGGAGCTAAACAAACAGTTCCGATGGATTCGTCATCCTGAGAATCAGACAATAAATTGCAAGGTGAACTGTAGACCCAGTTTAGATCCATGAAGTTGGAAGACACGTCATTGATATGAACAAGCACATCTTTTTATTGAATAAAAGGAACCCGTGTCCTGGGATTGACTTTCTGGAATCCAGTGCGAGAATGCTGAAGGGTGAGCCAGGAGTCCACTAGCTTGAAAAGAAACGAGGAAAAAAAAAAAAAACCCTTCAGCCAGCCCTTCCTTGTATTCTATTAATGAGTGAACAGGAAGAAAATTCAATAAGACGGGTTTTCTTTCTATATTGAGAAAATTACATCTTGATTTCCCTGGAACTGCTCTGAGCTACAAGGCCTTTCTAATCAACCTAACTCACATGTTGATTTAGAGAGAAGAGTTTCCTAGGAATTTCCGTGGCTTTTGAAACATCTCTTAAACATTCCAATGTTCAGCTTAAACAGTTTATATCACTTTTAGATTTTGAACGTAGTACTAAAGTTCCATGTATTATGGCTTCTGAAGTTTATTTTTTATTTATTTTAATGATCTCTTAAATTTCTCAGAAGACATCTCCAATAGGAGAAAGTTTCATTCATTCAGCGTGCACTAACTGTAGTCCTACTATGTATATACCAAGCAATGTTCTAGAGCACTAAGAATTCACAGAAAATAAAACAAACACTCTCTTCTCCTGGTGCTTAAATTTCAGTGATAGACCTGACATGAGTCCTAATTATCACCTCTTTCCCTGAAATACACTAATATCTAAAATATTCTTAACCTAATCATATCTTCTTGTCTATTTCTTTGTCAAACTGATAGCGTTTACGGCTCTTCTGCCTGAGCTAGAAGAGGACTTTGACCATATTTCCTTGAACATATGTTTTCTTTTGAGTTAGTATTTCCTCTTTTCATTTGTCTGGTTTTCTTTCTATCACCTACTCTTGGATCTTCTCAGTACCTCACTGATTATTTCCTTCCTAACTTTGGTGAAATATATTCACCATTACATTATGAACAGCTTTTCTGGGAAGAATTTTAGATCAGAAATCACTCTCAATTTTGAACATATTCCCCACTTCTTTCATTTAGTCATTCTTCCTGTTTGTCTTTTATGGTTTTTCTTATAGAATCTCTAGTTTTCTTTTCTCACCCAACTTCATAAAGATATGACTTAATGGTCACTGTTTTTATTTATTGTTTTTGAGTCCTCCGGATATATTGAAATCTAAAATTTTAGTGCAGGGAAATTTTCGTGCTCTGTTTCTTCAATAATTTTATGATCTTGTATTGTTATTATTCAACTTGAGATTTTTTTCAAAGTTAGGCTTTTAAAATTGTTCTGTCATATTTTTATTTTTCAAGAACTTTTATTTTATTCCCTGAATACTGCTTTGTGTGCTTTATATTTTTATTCAGTGAATATACCATCTTCTATTTCTAAGGCTGTTTGATACATCTTATTTGTTCTGTCCTTTTACCACTTTTCTAATTCTTGTTAGCTGCTGATTTATATTTAGGAGGGCAGGAATAAAGTGCTAATCAGAAGGAGGCACAGTGTACAGACCCGAATAGAGAGTGACCAGAAAGGAAGCTACTGTCGTTTGTGGGGAAGAATCCTACTAAACTAACAACAGCTGTGGGTCTTTTCTTTGGGATTCTTGTTTGCTCCAAGTCCTCCAGCTAAATGCAAGGGCAGCAGGTTAGAGGTCGAAATGAAATATAAACTGATGAGTGAGGAAGGAAGCAGAAAGTCAACTGTCTAGTCTTCTGTCTGTAGTCATCCACCAGTTTTTTGGGGGGTGCAGTTTAGATGAGGGCTATGCTTTGGGGGTCTCAGCTTGGGGAGACCCCAGAGAAATTAGAACACTGAGTCTAGTTACACGTGTTTTCAAGTCTTGCAATCACTCTTCCCTTCATGCCATCCTATAACTCCCCGAACAGAAAGAGCCAATCACTCAAATCCCTGAGCTTCACGGGGGTCCTTGTAACATGATGTCTTTCCTTCCAAATTAGAGTTTATACTTTAATATACATCTTTACATGGCTTTCCCTTCTGCCGAACCCGATAAGAAGGTTGGGCTCTTCATAGAGCCCTCAAATCAGACTCGGTTCCTAGGAACTCTTTCTCAACTGATTGCCACTGCCCACTGGAAGCCACCTGCCTGAGGCTGCTCTCCCTAAGCCAAAGAAACTGATGCCAACATCAAAACTGCAGAAGTTCCTTCTACAGAGTATTTTTAGAATTATCTGTGCCTGCCAAAGAATGAGAAAAGCATGGTGGCCCAGGCCCAAGCTAGTCATTCTGGTGGACAGTATCAGTGAAGTGACGTCAGGAATTACTCAGGTTAGGTTCCTCTGAGATGATTAAAATTCTCTCTGGATCAGACTCCCAGGAACCAAATTGACTCTCCCTGTCTGACAGCATTGTTCCATGCTGCAGAGGAAGAAGAAATACGCAACCTTAAAACTTTCTTGTAAAGATAATTAAAGTAAAATCTCCAGTATGTGCCCTCAGACAATGAGAATTTCTGCTAAGGTAAATTCCCAGATAAGTGAAACGTACTTTAAATAGAAAACACACCTTTAAGAGGATGTTATGGATAGAAACTCTCTTAAAATGCTTAGCAGTCTCCTCTTAACCTTCTCGGGATGACTCAGAGCCATCTCATAGAACAAAGCACGTCAGTCATAATTCTGTGTCCTCAGTGAGGACCTGGGTTGGCCGGGCCACTTGGATCCACGTCTGTGGACCCCCAACTACTGTGCTTCTGAACTTTGTCCTATCATTTCTGTTCCTTCCTCACAGGGTCCCGAGACTTTGACTTTGGATGGTCTCTTCTAGACACTGTTAATGTATCTGCCGCTAACCCTAGACCCACCTACTTGTATTTTTACTTCCTAATGCAATGTCATTGAGAAAACAGAAGCAAACTCAGCAGACATGGCTGAGACCAAACAGAAGTCAGAGGAGTTCATAGAAGGGCTTGAATATCTCTCTTGTAAGTAATATCGAAGAGCCATAATGTATTGACTTATAGTGACTACGAAGATTTTCTTTTCTTCTCTACCTCTCAAATGTGACCTATATGGGAGAGAATTCAAGAGAGGTGAATGTATCTGTGGTCTCTTTCTGCATTTCTATGGATCTTCTAGAACTTTGATATAAATACTGTGTTTGAAAGAGGAACTTGTATAAAAATGCTGCCCAGTAGAACTGCCTTCAGTCATGAAGAATCGTTCTCTCTGGGCACAGTTCAATATAAAAGTCACCAGCCATATGAAATTTTTGAGTACATCAGATATAGCTACAGAACTGGATTTTTCATTTTATTTAGCTTCATTTCATTTAAGGTAGCTACATGTGATTAGTGGCTACTCTATGAGGCAACACAGGACTAGCATATCAGGTAGTGTGTAAGTGCACAGGGAAAAGAGCCAGCCCACCTGTTGGTCAAATTCTGGTTCTCACATTTATCAGCTGTGTTCTTTAAAGATCTGTGCTTCCATATCTGCCCTTGTGAAATAGGTAAAGTAAGTTTACTCATTCTGTAAGATAATTATGAAAATTAAATTAGGAGTAAAATTGCTTAGAACAGCAAATGGCAACTAGGGAGTGCTACATGAATTCTAATATGTATCTTACTCTGCATTTCTCCAGAAATAGGCCCTCCGACTGGAACTGGATAGGAACCATCGCCCTTTATTTGGAAGATGCCCCTGTAACAGGGCCATGAGACACAGAAGGAAGGTAGACCAACGATCCTATGCACAGTCGTGTGCAGATTGCTCCTGTAGCCCCTAGAGCTTAATCTTCTGGACCTCCAAGGTGACTGTAGATAGAATGATTCAGAATTATCCTCCCAAAGGATAATACGCTCTCGATCTACCAACCCCAGCACATCCTCAGCTAAGGGGTGTCCCTAGAATGCTACTGCCCATTACATCTAACCAGCTATCATGGCTGATGTTCAGTGGCCAAACTCTTCAGGCAGATGATTATCAGTGCTTATAGTAAGAACTGGGGGTATACATGAGAATAGTAAACACTGCACCAAGGCTGTCTTTGGTACCATGTATTTTCATTGCAGAACACTGTCCACTGCTGACCCTCCCTAGAAATAGTCAGGAATCACGTTGCCATCCATAAAGTTTTGGGGAAAATGAGCCAAAAAAGCTGTGATAAGCT
The DNA here is from genome assembly GCA_004026965.1 of Petromus typicus. NCBI lineage: Eukaryota > Metazoa > Chordata > Mammalia > Rodentia > Petromuridae > Petromus > Petromus typicus. The sequence goes on from PVIR01005535.1 coordinate 28,438, forward strand.
GGTATTGCCTCATTGACTATTCTGGTCCATCTATTCTTTTTTTTAAATTTTTAATTTTTTTTTTTTTTTTTTGAGACAGGGTCTCACTTTGTGGTTCAGGCTGGCCCTGAGCTCAGCCTCCAACTCACATCACAGCAATCCTCCTGCCTCTGCCTCCCGAGTGCTGGGATACAGGCGTGAGCCACCACACCTAGCACTGTGGTATGTGGTACTGATTGCTGCTGGGGTGAGTCTCCACGCCCAGTGTGGTATGTGGTTACGGGGGAACCGAACCTGGGTCCTTGCGCTTGCAAGACAGGCGTCAGAACCACTGAGCTAACTTCCTGGCCCCTGGTCCATCTATTCTTAAGGTCTTTTCCCAGAGTATCTGGAAGGTCCTTTAACGACCCCTTACTCCTAGAGTCAGTTGGGTTCAGTACCACTTTAATCAATAGAAAGACACATAAAAATACCATTGCCCTTTGTTCTCTCATAGCTATAAATTACAGAAGCCTGAAGTTCCAAGGAAAGCAGGACATGCTCCAGAGATTCATTAGGGCTAGGTGAAGGTTAGGATCCTAGTCCTAAATTAGTAGTTTTAATGAATCAGTGTGTTATTTCCTGTTAGGTAGACCCTATTTTATCAAACCTAGTATTTTAAAGGTTTCCTGAGGCAAGAAAGTAATGGGAAAACTTTTGTGGTTATTGATAAATATAAGTACATCAGGCTTATTTATGTGTAGACGTACTTTTAACTCTTCACTTTGAATAGAAATTAAATTTTCATACAAAACTCCTAAAAGTACGGATGGGCATGAAACATGGTAGCATGATTATTAACAATAATTTTAGTTATTAACATTAGACATTATATTATTCTGGATACTTAGTTACATATAAAAGAATATTTTACATTAATTTTTTTGAGACAAGGTTTAACTTTTGTAGTTCAGGCTGGCCCTGAACTCAGCCTCAAACTCAGCAGTTCTCCTGCCTCTGCCTTTCAAGTGCTGGAATTATAGGCATGAGCCACCATGTCCGGCATAACATTAATTTAATTAGGACAGATTTGGTTACACGGTATTGAACAGTGTCTCAGTCTAATTTGTGTTGCTATAACATAATACATGAGACAAGATAATTTATAAAGAACAGAAGTTCATTCCATTATGATTATAGAGGCATCCAGAATGATGAGGACCTTCCTACTAGGTATTTACATGACAGAAGGTAGGAGACTAACAGTACTTTATAGTCTCTTCCAAAAAAAAAAAAAAAAAAAACCTCAACTACAGTAGCAAGGAAGGAGATTTTTTCAGCAGCATCATAATGGAGCCACGCACATTGTTGCAGGGTCAAATTTAAGCCATAGAAGTTGACTTCAGAAACTTAAAAGAAGCCTGAGACTTACGTTTAGATGCCACACAGTCAGGAATAATATACCCAGGAGAAGCCAATTCCACCAAGGAAATGTCTTAGTAGGAAGTATATTGCTGTCCAACTATAGCAATTTCTACCATTGGCGACTCAGTGGGCACCCCAAAATATCTAGTCTCCTTGCTCATAGCTACCATCATAAAGTGCTCACGTTACCTGCTAAGTGTTCATGAAAGCCTTTGACTGTCATGACCTCATATATGGAACTCTAGATGCAAGAAAACCTGGGAAATAGCATTTTTAATTTCCCAGTCTTTATTGAAAGTTGTCTTTAGATGGATACAGAACAAACCACATAGTATACTACTTCACTTTGATGTTTTACATTTCTCTCTCATTATATTCAAAAAGGAATTTTTTTCTATCCAAAATCATTTCTCCCCATTTTTGCCCATTCTAGTACCATTTCTACTTTTCTTCATGTATATCCAGTCCATCTGGAAGACCTATAAACTATACTGTCCTCACTCCCAAACACATATAAAATCTCTCCCTTCTACACCCTTGCCACTTGAGCCCTAAACTAGACCACTATTATTTTCTGTCTATCCATCTCTAGTAGTCTCCAACCTAGATTCCCAACTTCATTGCCCCTGTAATCTCTTCTGCACGTAACTGTCAGGGTAATCTTATAAAAGTGTAGATCAAAGGCTGGGGATTTAGATCTATAGATCTTAGCCCAGTGGTTCCGGCGCCTATCTTGCAAGTACAAGGTCCCGGGTTTGATCCTTGGTTAACCACATACAATACTGGGTGTGGAGCCCCAGCAGCAATTAGTACCACACACATACCACAGTTCTGGGCGTGGTGGCTCACGCCTGTAATCCCAGCACTTGGGAGGCAGAGGCAGAGGCAGGAGGATTGCTGTGATGTGAGTTGGAGGCTGAGCCCAGGGCCAGCCTGAACTACAAAGCAAGACCTTGTCTCCAAACAAACAAAAAAAAAAAAGTGTAGATCATATTGAATCATTTTCTTTGTGGTAATTCTCCACGTAGGATGAAATGCAAATATTTTTCTGTGGCTTTTAAATTTACATAGTCTTAGCTTCTCTCCATCTCCAATCTTCTGGTGCCTATTTCCTCTCAACCATCACCCACTCTGCTTGATAAAAGGTACTAGAACTGATATCCCAAGACCTTTCCCACTCCAGAGCCTTTGCGTCTGCTCATTTATCTACCTAAAAATCTTTCTTACATGTCCCTTCCTGTTCCATATACTGTACAACAACCACACTTTAGGTGTCAGGATCCAAAATCAGGGCCACTGATCAGTGATGATAAACCATTTTTGGTTTTCTGCTTAAAAATAAATATCAGCTGGGCCGGGGAGTTAGCTCAGTGGTTCCGGCGCCTGTCTTGCAAGCGCAAGGACCCGGATTCAATCCCCAGCAATCACATACAATACTGGGCGTGGAGACTCACCCCAGCAGCAACCAGTACCACATACCACAGTGCCGGGCGTGGTGGCTCACGCCTGTAATCCCAGCACTTGGGAGGCAGAGGCAGGAGGATTGCTGTGATGTGAGTTGGAGGCTGAGCTCAGGGCCAGCCTGAACCACAAAAGTGAGACCCTGTCTCAAAAAACCTAAAAATAAATAAATAAATAAATATCAGCTTCTAGAAGACTTTGTTAACTATCCTATCTAATGAAGTCCCTTCCATGTCTTGGTGGCTTTAACCTATTATATCTCCTTTAGAGAACTAACTAGCCTTTGAAATTATCCTAGAATATACTTGTTCATATATTATCTTCCTGAACTAGAACGTAAGCTCCTTAAGAGCAGTATATTTGAATACCTTGTTCCTCACTATACTCCAGCCCCCAAAGAGTGTCCAGTACAAAGGTTGGGTTAATAAACATCTGAAGGCTGATAAAAGCAACCAGGTTAGTTTAATCTCAGCTTGCATGCAAAGAAAGATAAAAAAGAGCACCCTCCGAAAGTGGAACCTAGAAACTATGAAGCATGCTGTTCGAGTTGAGATGACTTTAGCCAAATGAAATTGGTATCAAGTCCAGCTGCCATATGGGCTTCACCAGCATCAAAACAGCCATTAAGTGAAGAGTTTTCTCACTATTGCTGACTGCCTTTCAGTAGAAACAGCAGTCCTTCATACCCTCCGTCCTGTGAAATTCCACTGACAGTTGTTCATTTAAATATCTTCATGTCATTGTATCAGCTGTTTTGAACTCACTGTGCCTACTCCAGCTCAGCCTATGACTCACAAGTACATTGAAGCAGAAGAAATCTAGTAGAGGGCAAAGCCCTCACCTTACATGCTTTTTAAGACCTTTGATGTTCTTGTGTATCATTTTATAATTGATATTGTCAATTAGTCTCCTCATCTCTGATCCTTGCTTTTCTCTCTCCCAGCTAGACTCAACCTTCAGCCCACACAATTGAATAGGACAAAATGAGGTAAAATGTTTTTGTGTGATTCACTCTGGCTAACTGTTCAGAGAGCACTGTGGAGTGAGCAATCAGAGCCCAAGCAAGTGTTTCAGCCATCCAAGAACTGGCAGGCAGCCCAAGAGACACTCTCACCTGATGACAGGCTAGCAGGATGAGTCCCCAGAGGAAATGGTTTCCAACAGTTGCAGAAATAGTCTCTTGGCTCCTGCACAGCAATGCTCTTCTCAATTAAAAACGTTGTCATTATTCACACTGCAATGTGAAATCTTTTGACACTGTACTAACATCTCTATAGGCTTCCATTTAAGGCTTCCTGCATCTTCAAGACAGATACTTCCATGAAATGATGACATCTCTAGGCCACTCTTCCACCCAAACCTCCCTGTATAATGGGCAGAAAATGGTTTCCTGGCCCTAAAGGGCAAACACAAAAAAAGAGATTTCCATGAGCTATTACTCTTTGTTGAGCACTTCAAAGAAAATTATAAGTGGTTGGAAGGAGACTCTGTTTTCCAAAGGACCTTTGGCTATTCCTGGTGATCCCTCCCCGTAATCTCAGAGGAGGTCATTAGTTAGGTGCGACCAGTCACACAGGGATTGGCAGCTAAGAAGAGTTGCTCAAAGAGGTTTTCAACTAGTGCAGCCAAAGGACAACAGCCAAAGGAGCAGGGCTCCTTAGGATAAGTAAACTAGAGTATATTTTGGGATAAAAATAAATCCATCTGAAAATGAAGGATAAAAGGATGCTGTATATACAAATTGCCCTAAAATTGCCAGAGCTGGCCTTGTAAACCAATGACATAAATAAAAATGTTCTGTCATGCTTGATGGTCCTGTCCCCAATAGGTATCTGTTCTGATGTCATGCTAACAGGACTTTCTTTGTAGATGCTCATAAATATTTCACTTTGGTCATAATCTCGATGGGCCAAGGCTTGAACTACTGGGATAGAGGACCTTTGCGTAGGGATTGGGAAAAAAAATCACACTCCATACACAAATACTGGCAAAAGAGAGATGGGTTACCCAGGCTACTGTCTGGGAAAACATCATTTTGAGTTTTTGTCTCCAGACACAAGCAGCCCTCAGTATCATACCTCATTTGTAGAAACAGTGATCAAGAGTCCACATGGTTCTGAAATATTTCACCCCACTGTACGGAGCTCACTCTCATACCCAAGCAGGAAATAGAAGGAACTAGAAACTCAAAGTCATGTTTCTCACTGAGAAGAGATTGAAAACTAGAATATCAAAGTTTTTTCCTGATGATAGAGTAGAGAACAAGCAGCAAATCAGCGAGGACAAATTATTGTGTTATAAGAAAAGAAAAAATACTACTTTGGTGCTATATGAAGATCCTATTGTTTTAACTATTAGAGAAACAACCACTGATGCAGGAAGAAGGTCTGTAAGGGTCCCTGATGGTAGCTGAGCTATAGGCACACAGTCATAAGATGAAAACACCAGAGCCTCGAAGATGCTAACATAGATACCATTGAGTTATATTCTGCCTTGGTGAAACTGTTCTGCCGTGGAACAGTCAAGATTAAAACAAGAAAACAGGAAAGTCAAGTCAGAGGCAAGCAATTGCTTCTTTGCAATTCTTAAAAATCAAAAAATAAAACCCAAGTGACCCTCAATACTGAACAGATCATGATTGAATTTTAAAAGCTAAACAAGCAGTCAGGAATTCTTCTAAGCTGTATAAAGTCTTGTCCCCCGTTCCTTCTTCTATCCCCAATCTCAACTTCTCTATCAGTAAAGCACCTAAAATCCTGCGCTTGGCAATGGGATATACAGGTGACGATGTGAAACAGATAGTTCCACAGCAAAGCCTTAGACAGCCAGCTTGACTCCTTGGCCCCATCCAGGATGCACAGTCTCTCTCAGACACAGCCATTCCAATGAAGATGATAGAACATAATAATAGAAGATAATAACTTTTCACAATTTCCATATACCTGAGCTTAGTGTCATATGTATGTATGATTATTATTCTACATTATATACAGATTTTATATGAGTTTCTTGTACTCTTTTATTCTGTAAGATTAAACCCATAGTCTTGTGCATGTAAAATAGCTTTCTACCATCAGGCAGCAGCTTCAGGCCATTTACAGTCATATATATATATATATATATAATATTATATATATATATAAAATCATGGGTGATTTTTAAAAATATATATACATATATAATATATTATTATATTATTATATTATATATATGTATATTATATATATACCTAAGCTAAGTACTATAGATTGTGATAAAATATGTACTATAATTCATACATACTATATGCTTCAATATATGTTAGTAAATTTCAAATGGTTTCCATTTCATACAGTACCTTTTCACTAAATAAGAAATGTTCAAATATAATTATGAAATAATATTTTAATAGGGATTAATTATGTTTACTTGTTATGTTAATATGTGAATTCTTCAGGGATATAGCATATTCATACAGGATGAATTTCACAAAATATAATCCAATCACTTGAAACACTGAGAACACTAGTTTACCATGCTGGTAATTCATTCTGATATTTCAATTACAATATGGAATTTCCTAGTTTAAAAAAAAAAAGCAAAATATTTCCATCTTACTTCCAAATACCAGTTAACAGATTTCTTCCCTCCTGGGGCTTTATCTTACCTCCTACAACTTTTAACCTGCATTTCTCCTTCAAATGATGTCACTACTAAATATGGGATCTGAGCTAGAGGCTATTCCTAGTTATCTTAAGAATAAAGTTTAACAACTTTTGAACTATAAGAGGTATACAATTCCAAATGTCCTGTCGTAACTAGGAAAATTGACTACATTCCTGCATAACCGAGGGGGAAATTACTGAAGTTGTTCAAGAGGGAATAAAAATTATTTCAGTTATGAGATTTAAGTTATAGAATGAACCAGGTAATTAAGTTAAATGCCAAATAATTAAATTAACATAGGGTTTATTTCTCTCTCTTGCCTAACATATACATACACTTTGTGGCAAAATAAACCTATAGTCTAGTTCAGTAATCTGTCCCCTGGGCCCATCAGACACTGGAGACAACTTCACCAGAACTATAAAGCTTCTAAAGTCAAATTACCCAGAACCTTTTATGTGAAAGGCACTTTGCTAGGTGCCACAGGAACAGCAAGAGCTATAAATGTTTTATGAGAATTTGTGCTGAAAATGTATTCTTGATTGTTCCTGTAGAATTATCTAAATAGGGAGAGTCCAGTAGTGTACAGGTCTAGGACAAATCACTTTTTCACTTTCCCCAGTCTCTGTGCTATGGTAGCATGTCCCCCAAAGAGTGTGATCATGATGTATATATAAAATGTATTAATAAAATAAATTTTAAAAAACGTAATCCCTAATACAACACTGTTGGAGATGCAGCCTAGTTAGGTATCTGGGCCAGGAGGGCTCTGCCCTCAGAAATGGGTTAATGTCATTATCAAATGGAGTAGGTTTATGACTTTATGAGTAACACACGGACACACACACGCACACACACACACACACACACACACACACACACGAATGCACGTCCTTTCTTCCGCTTTGGGGTAATAATATTTCTTCTGCTTTTGGCCATAGGAGGATGCAAAAATACCAGCTCCTCAGTCTTGAATCTCTCAGTCTCCATAATCATGAACTCATAAATATTAATTCATTATAAACACAAGTCTGAATATTCTATGATAGCAGCAATAAATTGGCTATAGATGCTCAGTTCATGTATTCATCTCAGATTCTTGGTGCCATATTCATCATAATATCTAAGGACACTTAGAACACTCCAGTTTTTGCATGTTTGGGGGACATAATCTTGAATGCTGTCTGTGCTTTATATACTTCTCTATCCCATCACTTGAAGAATTACTATAATCAAAAAGATATGTGTCTATGTAGTACATATGCAGCACATCATTGACCTCTTAGAGAAAACCATTCCATCTTACACCCATGATTTTTTAGGAAAAACGGTCTCTGATAATGGCCCTAAGGAAAAATACATAAAACTAGTGGAAAAGAATAAGAATCAATGAAATTTTTTTAAATAAAAGGAGAATATGAAGTATTACCAGTAAATATTCACTAATGAAATATTCATAGAGACAGCTGTTCTAAGGACAAAGGTCTGTTGAAAGTTAAAAGATCATGTTAATATATCCAGTTCAGTGGAACTTTTCTCTTAAAAACTGCAGAAACTATTTCTACAGCAAGATTCTCTTTCTAGAGTAAAAAAATAAAACAACAAAAGTAAAAAACCATGAATATCTGTATTAAAATGGATTCATGGTCAGAAGACTCACAGGATGCCTATTAAAATGAAAGAAGGGAAACACTTTCTATTTCAATGCATCAAGGTTTTCAGTTTGCATTTTTCTCTCCAAACACTCTTAACTTCAGATATTATCATTTTCAGAGATACAGATCTGACTAGGCAGGGTGTTGAATCCATATATAACCTTCTACTTGAAGGAAGAATATATAACTATATTCAAACTTATCAGAGACCCTGAAATACAACTTTATCTTATGTCCTGCAAGCAACTGGCACAGTTGCCCATGGTTCTGCCAAATGTTCTGTATAAGTGGTTGAGATTGGGGGCAGGAGTTCTCTGTGAGGTAATCAAGGTGGGGCAGGTGTGGTGGGAGCTTCTATGTATATGAAGATGACACAGTACTTAGCAGGTGGCAACTGGCCTGACTTCTCTGCTTGCCCAATGCAAAGACATAGACTGGCAATTTGAACAAAATTACACTCTGATCAGTAACTAGTGTGGTCTCTATACCAGACTCTTGATTTAAGCTGTGAGGTCTAGGAACCTAAATTTTCTTTCACTCTGCCCAGAATTACCCAGATGTAGAGAACTGACTCCCATAAAACTGAACTCATCAAAGGCTGATGTGTATAATTTACAATGAGGGATATGGATTCTTTTTGCAAGGACCAGAATTTTATGGCTTTTGCTTGAACTCACTTTTCTTTTAATTAAGATATCTGAAAAGATACCTTCTTCTCATTAGTCATCAGGATCTTTCTTAGTGTGCAAAAAAACCCAGAAATACAAGGAATTTGATAGCCAGTAGGGATTTTCATCTCATCCTTGGCCAACTTGTCTGATCCCTCCCACCACAGGGATTACTTGACTGATCAGAATACTCGGCTGGCTATATTGTTATGCCCCTGGGAAAATGCTGAAGTAGCAACTGACAAATGTTTCTTTTCTAGTTTTCTTTGTTACTGACAATATGAGATCCTATAAAATACAACTTCAGACAGACTGGAAAATTAGGGTTATCTATGCAAATATTTTTATTGCTAGAATTTATACAAATATTCATTTGTTTTCAGTATCACATTCCCTTCCTCTAAAAATCAAGAGTAATATTTTTGGTTAAAATGGTAATATTTGATGATCGTAGATAACAGTTGCATGATATAGATTTGGAGACAAATCTCTGAATACAGTGGAGAGCTAGTCTTTAAATTTCTTATGTGAGTTAGGAGAAAGGGAATGCTGTGTTAAAGAGCCATTTTACAGTGCAGCGATAAACAGCCATATCAAAGAGGCCATGTAGCTTTTGGCTCTGTGACCATGCTGTCCCGAATCTTTTGCCATGTCTGAGCACTGTAACAAACTGAATGCTTGTGTCCCTCCTAAATTACTATGTTGAAGCCCTAACCTGAAATATGGCTATGTTTGATGGTGGGGACTTTGAAAGTAATTAGGATTAGATGAGGTAGTGAAGATGGAGCCTCCATAGCAATAGACACTTTAAGTGTCCTTAAGAAGAAAAATGACAACAGAGCACTCTTCCCTACCCACATCAACACAGAAGAGGTGTGAGCACACAGCAAGACAGTGGCCACTACAAACCGAGACTCTAGGAATAAAACCTAATCTACTTTGGTCTTGGACTCTCCAATCTCCAAAGCCATAAGAAGTAAACATTTATTATTAAAGCCACCCAATCTGGGATTTTTTTTTATTATTTAGTTTGAAAACATTAAATGTCATTTGCAATAAAATCACACACATTGTTGCAGCTCCCTTCCCTGAATGATTTCTGCAGTATTTTTCCTGGCCCATATGGAACAGGCAGATCAATTCTTAACAACCATTCCTTCGCATAGTGAGTGGGGGGTGCTCAAATTCACCAATAAGTAACTGCAAGGCTCTTTAATGGCATCTTGGAAATCTTCCAAGAGGAAGCATAAATGCCCTAGGTTCATTTATAGGTCATAATTTGTAATTTGTCTCCAGGGTTTTAAAAAAGAAGTATGTATTTATATTCAAATTGATGGTCTAGCATCTTTAACCCTGAATAAATAGGTCTGGGACAATGTAGAGACTGCTCAAATTCCTGTGGTGAATATATTTCTTGAGAGCCTTTTGAGCTCACTACTCTCATGGGCTTCACAGAGTAAATCACTAGCTCCACAGAAATCTATCAAAAAGACCCAGCTACATATAAATCTGTAGAAATCTATGCTGCAGCTGAAATGTGAGATTGTTCCTATATTCCAATGACAAGTTTTATCCATTCAGCAAATATTTATTTACATACTAAAATGTGTCAGGCATTTTGGAATGTCCTTTACTTAATGTATTGTTCAAGTCAAGCTTCTGCCATAGGTATTTTTCTGTTTACTTGACAGTTTGGAATGTTGAGGCTAAAAAAGATTAGTTAACTTTCCAAAGGTTATCTATATAATATATGATAAAGCTAAGCAGGAGACATCCTTGAGCTCCATTTCAAATCTCAATTTACCAGTGCCAGCTGCTTAATTTTTCCCGCTCGTTTCAGTCCTTGGCATTGAACTTCAGACCTTCCCACATGTTAGGCAAACACTGTATCACTGGATTATATCCTCATCCCCAGCTGGGGTTTTGTTCATCTGTTTGTTGTTTGTTTGTTTTTTACAGTATTGGGGAGTAAACCTAGGATCTTTGCACTAAGCCACATTCTCAGCCCTTTTTTATTTTTTATTTTGAGATAGAGTCTTGTTAAGTCACTAAGCTGGGCTCAAACTGAAGATAGCCCTCTGCCTTTTCCTCCTAGAGTGCTAGAATGACAGATGTGTACCACCGTGGCCAACTCTTTTGTCAACCACCAGAGTTGAAAACCGTAAAAGGAGCCAGGTAGATATACACCAAAAAGTATCTTTTAAACTCCTGAGTTGCTCTAACACTATCAATTACAGAAAAAAATGATCTATAAAACAGCCTTTTTCCACTTGCTCATGTGAATTCTTTGAAGAAACCCCTATGAAAGGGGCAGACTTTTGGGCAGGGGAGTAGGTCTGTTTCAGTGGTCAAGAAAAATCCAGAAAATAATGCTAGATAGAGTGGCCTGCTTCTTCTCTAAATGAATCTATAACTGATTCTAGAAAAGGATGGCCGTACAGCTCTACCCTCTGTCTTAAAAGACCCTGCAAGACATCCACCTGCAGTTTCTTATGGGGTCCGTTGGTTGACATCTGCTGCTGTAGCCAGCGCTCACAGATGGGAACCATCACCTTTCAGCTGGCCCATAACTCTTTTGGAGAACCATTTCCACTCCACTGTTAGTGTGCATGAGGAAAGAATCAACCTCAGCTCTAGGTTTTGGAGTAGGTATACCATCAACACTTGATCCAGGGCTCCCATTAGTCCAAATTCCATTTAAAACTGATAGCTCCAGGCATGAATGTGTGATTTAAGCCAATCCAACTAAGTCACACTGGAATGCTGCCTAGAGCTACTGACAAACATTTCTGGCACCATATTAGGAAAAAACTGCTGAGAAAGGAACCAATGTAGAAGAAACAGAGTCATGATATAGACAAATAGAGATGGTCCATGGCATTAGTTCAATCCAGTCATTACCAAAGGCAGAATTATTTCTTCAATCTCTCAGTTGCACAAGTCAGTGAATATTTTCACTTAAAATACTCTCACAGGCCTCTGTCAAAACCAAAATACTTCCAATTTCTCGATTTAAGTAGTTATATCTACTTTGAACTTGTAAAATCTAGTACCTAATATAAAACACACATTTCTAATACAACACTGTTACCAATAGAAGTTATTTTTTCAAAAATAAAATAATGTCTTTACATATCTGTTTCATGGAGAAAGTTTCCTTCTATTTGAGAATCTTAGAATGATCTTCAATATCATTCTGACTACTTGAAATATCTTTCAGTGATCATCAAGAGTGATCTTTCTGCTTCCACTAATATCAGATTGATAAATACCAGCTCTTTAAGCTATAGAGTAAGCTGAGATCAAATTGTGATTATCTCTCAGAGGTAAGATTTTATGTGATTTTTATTTTTATATGGATGCTTCTCAGTGCTTTTATAATTTTGGACACTAAAGACATGTTTTTATAATGATAAAAAGAAATAATTTTCATTATAGAAAACAAAATCCTCTTTTATCTAGGTGTTCAGAATGCATTTCCATCTAAGTTCATGATTGTTCTGTTTCTGGAAAACAAGTTGAGTATTTACAAGAATCATCTTGTTTTCAAAGGAAATGCATATTAAGATAAGACCGGAAGGTTATATGGGATTAGGCTAAAATGTTTTCTCTGACTGTCTCCTCTGATTGCAATCAATAACTTCAGTCAAATGGGATTCCATATATTGTACATGGAGGGGCAACTACATTCTGACTAGGTGATGTAGGACTCTGGCCTCACCAAGAATATCTGTGGTATCATTTGCTTTTTTGTTTATTTCAGGGTTTGGTAGATTTTTTCTGTAAAAGTCACGATAGTAAATATTCTAGGCTTTGCGACCTCTGTGGCTCTCTCACATCCGCTCCCCTCCATCAGAGTGGTGTGAAGATGGCCATCAAATGCTGGAAATGAATGTATGGCTGTGCTCTGGTAAAAGCTGTTTAGGGTATATTAGCCAGATTTCCATCTCTATAACATAACGGCTGAGAAAATCAACTTCAAAGGAAAAACGTTTTGTTTTGGTACACAGCTCCAAGGTTCCAGTTCATGGTAAGCTGGCTCTGTTGTTTTGGGTTCTATAGAGAGACAAAAACACCATGGGAGGGAGCTGGCACTAATGGAGCTGCTTACCTCATGATGGCCAGAGGGCACACAGAGAACAGGGAAGTGGCCAGAGTCCCAGAAACCCTTTCAAGAGGTTACACCCAATGACCCAATTTCCTTCCACTAGGTCACACCTCCTAAAGGTGCCATAACTTCCTAGTAGTACCATAGGCTCGCAAACAAGTTACATGGACTTTTGGAAGATATTTAAAATCCAAACCAGAACATAGAGGTATCATAATTTGGACTGTATATAGTTTTAAAGTATCACAAAATATCATTTATCTTTTGATCTTTTTAGTTTTTAAAAATCTCAAAATAATTTTTTCTTAGCTCACAGGCCAAAAAGAAATAGGCAATGTTTGGATATGTACAAGGGCCACAATTTGCCAGCTTTTTAAATAGAGTTTTTAAAGAGTAGATTTTCACTCTTAGTTAATTTTGTTATGAGGAATCTTGTTATAAAAATACAGTTATGTTATTTTCAGAAACATAGACCAAAGCCATTGCTATAATTTGGCACTGTACATCCACTATGGTTTTGCCTACAAATTTAGGATTTTTACACAATTAAAAGTTCCCGGCTGCCAAAACATTCTCTTAATTTTTCAAATATTGTATGTCATAAGATATTAACAAAATATCTGTTAGAAATAATTTAAGCTACATAGGGTGTGGTGTGGAAAAATGTTTATGAGTGTTTATGAGTTGCCACCTGGCTATACAACTACTGCCCACAAAAAGATAAACATGAAATAGCAAAACAAGAATGCCCCCAAGTGGCAGCAGCCATGGGAGATAGAATCTCAAGCAGCATCTCTTTGCAGTAAAGTGGGCAGAGCTAAGTTCCATTATTGCTGCTACAAAGGCAGAATGCTGATGGCTCAGATACAGAAGACAGAGTGCGCACATTAGAGAAAGACAGGAAGCCACAAGCCCTGGCAGATGGAGAAATGGGTCATTCCTAGGGCAATTTGAAATTATGCTTTGCACAATGTATGGGAGGCAACAATACTCCTTAGAAGTTCAACTGAAAAAAATGCAGGACTCTTAGTGAACTTTGAGCAAATTCATAAACAGATTAAAAAGCGATGCCCTAATGAAAGAAAGAAACAGCCCAGGGATTAATGCTCATAGCTAGCATGTTTTGAGAAATTGTACAGTGCGATGGCTGCAGCCAGACTGCCTGAGCTTGCACCCCAGCTCTGCCATCTGAGTATGTAACCTCCACACCATACACCTGCTGTTACGAGGTAATAACATCTGACTACCACAGTTTTCTGAGTGAGCAAAGAGTTCACATCCACAGTTCCTCAAACAGTGCCCTGTACAAAGTGAGCATTATATTAGTGTTAGCTACTGCTACTATAAAGATTTGCTAGTTTTTACTTTGAATATTCCATACCAGATGCAATACCAAGATCAGAAGAGATTAATTTGTTAATGTTGCACAATCATTTCCTGTTTTATGAATGACAGACTTCAAGCAGAATGAAGTTAAATAGTTGCTCAAGAGCATAAAGCTAGCACTCCTTGGAGCCACATTGGAGCCCAGATAGTTAAAAAAGATCCAGCGTGCCCCACTGCTTTCCAGTGGGAAAGAAAGGCTCAAGATAAGTATGTCCTAAAAAGGAAAACTCCATGCCAACTCTTCTGTCTTAATCAATACTTAGTTTCCTAGTAGGCTTTGCAAGCTTAATAGGTACAAAACACACTCCTAGTTTCCCCAAAACCTACTTCTCTTATTATCTTTCCTATCTAAGTTAATGGAGAGTGTCTTCCTCCATTTGCTCAGCCCCAAAACTTTGCTTTATCTTTGAACTCTCTTTCCCCTTATGCTGTGGCCTAAATCTAACAATTCCAGCTAGTTCTGGCTTCTAATTCTGCTCTCAATCTATCAAGTGCCATCACCTTTGCCATGACTACCTCATGCTCAGTCACTGTCACCTGTCTTGGCTGCTCCAGTAGCCTTTTACTGGTCCATCTGCACCCATTCTCAACCTTCACCCGAGCCCCACAAATCCCCATTCCTTGGAAAGTGACCACAGTGCTCTCTGTTCCAACATTTCCTCTCTTGTTCTTCCTCTCTTGTTCTTCCATTCTGTAACTCCACTTATTTATTTTGTTTATTGTATTCCTCCTTTACTAGAAATATAAGTTTCATGAGAGTAGAAATTTTGTCCATTCTGTCAAAAAACAGGACATATTGGGCAGGGGGTTTAGCTCAGTGGTTCCGGCACCTGTCTTGCAAGCAAAAAGACCCGGGTTCGATCCCCAGTGACCACATATCATAGTGCCGGGTGTGGTAGCTCACGCCTGTCATCCCAGCACTCGGGAGGCAGAGGCAGGAGGATTGCTGTGATGTGAGTTTGAGGCTGAGCTCAGGGCCAGCCTGAACTACCAAGTGAGACCCTGTCTCAAAAAACCTAAAAAAAATAAATAAATAAATAAAAATAAAAATAAAAAACAGGGCATATCTTGTTCCCTCCTGTGTTCAAACCCTCCAAAGGCTCCCCTTGTTCTGAGCATCAGTGTTAGAATATTACTCTCTCCTCGGCCTGCACATATCTATGAGTTCCACCAGGGACCTTTCCCAGCTCACTCAAGCTCTGTTCCTTCGTTTCCTTCACTCCTGTCCCACTCAGGAATCCCTTCCCTGATCACTAAGTCCAACATTCTACCCATCCAATTCACATTTCCTGACCTTTGATTTGCTCCACTATTTCTTAGCATTCAATACTGCATATTTCATATGCCTTATACCTTATCCATATTGTTAATGGCCTGACTTCTCTGCTGGGGACGGCCCATGGGCGTGGCCTTTGTCTTCTGTTTTGTACACTATGATAGCTGTGGTGCCTGAGAGAGTCTTCAGCACACAGTAGGTCCTCAGTAAGGAGCAGGAAATGTCCCGAGTGAATGAATGAATGAATGAATGGATGAGGGTGAATAAATTAATGAATCATCTCACAATGGCTAACAAAATGGAAATGATATAAGAGCCCTTTTTATACCTACTCTAGTTATAAATTAACATTAGCAATAAAATCAGAATGGTGATCCTTTTTTGTTAAGAAATTGTAAATATTTTTGTACAAAATTTTGGAGACCAAAAGAGACCTCCCCTGTGAACTGGAGGTGAGAGATGGTCCTGACTCAGATCCATGTCCAGAGGAAGAAGCCAAAGCCAAGGAATCCAGCCCATCTCCCTCAGACAGGGCTCAGCACTGTTTCCATGGGATGGTTCCCTAGTAATAAGAGCTTAAAAAGAAGAGGCAATCCCATTATTTTACTGCATAATCCAACCCTCACTAAGGGAGTCTACCTGCTATTATGCTCCTCTAGTTCCATCCACCAGACAGTAACTCTTCCTGCTGTAGGAAAAAGCAAGTACAGAAGGAGCAGAGAGAGAAAACAAATTGAAGCTCTGATCCAAGAACTTTCCTAGGAGTATACACAAGCAAATATAAATTATGTTTAAGTACTAACAAATTGTAAAAATAAGCCTAAAGTCACCCAGGTAACTAAATTCACTGTTTTCCTCTTTCATCATATCAGCTTAGACATTCCTAGGTTAGCGTGTTTTATTGTTGCATAATCTTGAGTTAAATAATGCTTTCAAACATTATTATAAATAGATTTCTGGACTGGCTGGACCCAAATTACAATTGCACTCAAGATGTTGATTGCCAAAGTGAATAACACTAATAAGAACATCAAGAAAAATCAAGCATATGTTATATGCCAGACAACATTCTAAGATCTTCATAAATTTAATGACTTAAAGCTTACTAGAACTTAGGAGGATTAGGAAACTTATCCAAAGATGCACAGGTGGTCAACAGGACAACTTGCACTCAAGCCATTTCCATCTGTTGCCAAAGTTTGCCTTTTAAACCACTGTGTCCTTTCCTCTCAAAACAAGCTCAGCTACTTCTTACGGAAATTTCTGTTAGTCAAGATTCTTTTCTACCTGTGCAGACCACATGTTATATCCACACTTTTACCTAAACCAATATCATACCAGATACTATTGTTTTAAATTAGACTACTCTACAAATTAAGAAGTCTGAAAAGTAGAATACACTCAGGGAAGGGAAATATAGGCAGCAAAAGACATCAGAGTGCACGCAGCATAAGATAGTGTTGCATCATGGCCATGAGTTTCGAGTCAAGAAGGTTAGAGGGTGAAGTGGAAACACTATATGGTCTCAAGTATTTGACAGGCAGTGATTTTAAAGAGAATGAATTTACACTGTGTTGCTTCCAAAAAGTAATTCAAGAAACTGCAAATTGAAGTTATAAGGAAGCTAATTTCAAAGAATGTTTTTAATCAGATTTCTCAGAAATGAAATACTCCAGTTTTGGAAGCATTCCATCCAGCCTGATAAGGACATTGCCGGAAGATGGAGCCATACAGTAGGCGGGAGATGGGCCTGAATCTTACCCATCCACTCACCCTCACTTCTTATTAGTGAAGAGGAAAAATAAGATTCATATAGTGAATTCCTTGAGATGCTATGTGTATTCCCTTTAGAGGACTCCTTAATTGTGAGACTGCACCCTTCCTTGTTTATTTACATTTTAACATGGCTGTAATTATTTCAGTTGCTTGTTTTATTTCTTTTTTAAGTAACCTTACAATTTAGAGGAAAAGGTAGTGACACTTTTAGTCAAATTTTAAAATGGTGTTTGTTACAATCTATATAATCCAAAAGTCTGAGAATCACAGTGCTGTAGTTAAAATCACAAAATTCCATGCGGTTCTTTAGCATGAATAATAAGAAAAGAATTAGGGCACATCTCACATATACTGGGCACTTCGCATGCCTCAAGCTTTCTACTTATCATCTCATTTAAGTTTCACAAGTTAGCTAATGTTCACATCTCCCAGAGTGACAGAGCAACAAAATTACCTGGCAAAAGACATACCAGTGGCATATGGTGAAGCAGGCTAGGATGGTGATACCCAGAACCCAGCCTCTCAGTTATTTTACAAAATTTTTTCTTATAAATAAATTAACACTTTCTCCTGAAGCAAACAAAAAAATAAAATAAAAATTAAAAATTAAATTCTTATCAGATTAAAAATTTTTTTAAACTTCTTTAATTTGGCAAAGGAATTCTACACATAAAATGCCATGTTCAATGATACAATAGTCTAAAGAAGCATTTTCATTAAAGTCAGGAACAAGACAAGAAAAGCTTCAATTACTGAAACTACTAGCATCATAAATAATATATGAAGGAAAGAAAGCTAAAAGGCAAAATATTGGAAGGCAAGAAACAAAACATCATTTGTAGAATGTTCAATTGTCTAGAACAGAATCAAATGTCAAACTACTAAAATGAATGAAAAGCTAAACAATATCCAGATAAAAAATTAATAGTTTTCCTACTTACCATAACTTAAGACTTAGAAGTCCTAGTTCCAGCTCTGACACTCACTCACTCTTTCTTTTCCTCTTCTCTAAGACTCAGTTTCCCCACATTTAACGCATCTCTGCATTGTCTTTTACGTGTGCATTAGTTACATCTAGGCATATCCCTTAATGACTCAAGAAACAGTATATAAGAATGGAAGACTAGAATGGGCCTGGGAGATTTTCCTTTGCTCAAAGTCACCAGGGCACAGATATTACTTTCATGGAATTTCTGGACTTTCCCATACGCCACATTTTCCTTAGAGAAATAATCAGTCCCAGAGGGGTCCATCATCATGCTGAGAGTGAGACAGGTGGAACACGATGGCAAAAAGAGAAAATCCAGAGCACAGTAGAGTTCTTTCTTTCTTATGCAGCTAGGATGTTTCCCCCATCCGGGGGACTTCTACTTTTCCACAGAACAGATATCAGTGATGAATTACTCTCTGTCCTAGGAAGTAGTGACAAACTGGGACCAAATCCTGAAATGGCATTATTCTTCTAGTTTCATTTTTAAGATGAAAGAATGGATTGTATAGTTGTCACAATCTATTCATGCTTCCATGACAAAATATCACAGATTTTATAAAGTAAACAAACAGATATCTATTTTTCTTGCCATTATGGAGACTGGGATGTCCAAGATTGAGGTGCTGGAAGATACTGTTGTCTGGTGAAGACTCCCTTCATCTCCAAGACAACACCTCACACCTGTATCTTCCCACAAAGAGAAATGTAACGTCTCCACATGGCCAAGGCTGAAAGGCAAGACAGCCCAAGGCCATGTCAAGCTTCTTCAGAAAATTCTCATCCTCATTCATGAGCGAGAATTGTTTATGGCCTCGTCACCTCTCAAGGATCCACTTGTTAATACTATCACACCAGAAAGACTTTAACTTTGGAAGAAACACATTCCAACAGTAATAGTCATCTTGGTTAGTCAAGAATTCTCATAGTATAAAAATGATCTAAATATTTAAGACTGGCTGTGTGTGTGTGTGTGTGTGTGTGTGTGTGTGTGTGTGTGTGTGTTACCACAGGTAGTTCAATCCACCAACACGAATGATTAGAAATATGCATGTTTAAAGTCTATAAATCATCATAGCAATATTGAAGTTGCCATCTTGTCAGTACAATGAAATTCTACCTCAATCACTTATACTCCCTAAGCTTCAGTCAGTTTTACTGTCAGTTTATGAAATCAGATGCCACAGAATTAGAAGCTGTTAAAAATGATTTATGGAGAAATGTTACCAAGAATAACTGGTAAGAAAAAGGATATGGGATGAAAAAGCAACAGAGTAAGGACACAGGGTTAAGAAAAATCTCCCACAGGATGACAACTCAATAAATATTTACTAAATATTTTGGAGACTGTAAAGATCAAAATACTTGTTCTGGCTAGGGATTTAGCTCAGTGGCATCACACCTGCATCACAAGAGCAAGGTCTAAGTCCCATTCCAGGTACAAAACAAGCAAGCAAACAAAAACCAGTAAAATTTTTTTTCTGATCAGAAGCCAAGGAGCTAAAATGTTTATATTCTTTACGTCTATCAGTGGTTGATTTAATAACCAAACCTGGACTTAATGAATTCTCAGGAACAACCAGTTCTCTCTATGAAAGCAGGTTTAGAAATCGGCATGCTACTTCTTGACACAGATACAGAGCCTAAGATACAAGAGATAGCACTTCTTGTAAGAGAAATCCAATGAGATATAGAAGAGACTGAACAACATTTGTTACAGCCCAGCCCTGGTGCTCCTTAGACCCACTCCTGCCTCCCTTCAATTTTCTCCTCTGATTCTTGAGAACAGTGGCTTATCACATTTCTAGGGGAAAATAAGACTACAAGAGGAGAGCCAATAAAATAAGATACTGTCTTAGTGTGTTTGTGTGGCAATAAGAAAACACCAGAGACTGAGTGATTTATAAAGAACAGAAGTTTGTTTCTCACACTCTGGAGGTTGGGAAATCTCAGGTCAAGGTACTAGAAAACCCAAAGTTTGGTGAAGGGTGTTTACTGCTTTCAAAGTAATTCTTTATTGCTGTATTTTTGCATGGCAGAATGGCGAAAAAAAAAAAAAAAAAGAATGCTCTAGCTTCACATGGCAAGAGAAATGGAAAGGTCAAGAAATTTCCTAATGCCTCATCTATAAAGGCATTAACTCCATTCACAAGAGTGGAACCCTCATGACTTTCACATCCCCAAAGTCTTCCTTCTTAGTACTATCACCTTAGGATATAAACCCAAGAATGTTGAAGGGAGACATATGTTCAAACTATAGTAATTCAGTGGGTCTCAGGATTGTCACTGAGATTCCTTCTCTTTTTACTGAAGAGGGCTTCCAAGTCTCACACCTTTGTCCAGCCCTCAGCCGACCTGAAATGCTTCCCTGGTGTGGTGACTCTAGTTTTCATATCTGAGGATCCTCAGCCACTAGTCATCATATCCTTGTTGGGCGTCCTATGTTGTAATTCCATATTCACAGTTCAGATTTTATTAGGAGAATTATGAAATGGTCAATTGATTTCCTTGGTTTTAAATATACTTAACCCCTGCTCTTAATAGATAGCATCAGTCCTACCCCCTCAGAGTGGATGAACAACTATGCTGTAGTAGGCACGTTTTTCCTTATCCATTGTCCTTTTAGCAGAAGGAAACAACTATTTCCAGGCAGCAGCTGTAGTTTTAGGCTTGGTAGAATCTTGACTGTGCCCCAAGCAAAAGCACACTTCCCTCCTCAGGACTTAAAGTGAATGGGATACGAAACCCGAATGCTCCAGGTGAGTGGCTGGCTGTGGCAAGGCACTGCTATCATTTGTACCCTTGATAACAGTGTCCCTGTTCCCTACTTATGAGAAACTCAGCATCATATAGTGGTGACATTCTGGAATACCAAACTAGAAATGGTTTGGAGCAGTAATCCAAGTGTAGTACCTAATACAAGATACAATTTTTTTTTTTATGTTGGGGAAAGGCTCCAGCATGCTCCAGATCATTAGATCTTTAAAACTTTAGTGTAATGTGGCAGGACCCCCCCATTCCCCAAATGATTTTAGAATTTTTACTTCCCACTCTTTGGAGCATATATGTCTACTATGGGCATTTAGAACATTTACTATATCCCACTCATCAGGGCCAAACAATATGATTTCATACATGAAACTGATCAGTATGAGGTTCTGCACAATGTCCACATGGCCAGAGTTCCTTCTGACTACGTATGGTACTATCTGGTAAAGGTGGAGCACATATAAGTTCATCAGTATGAATTATTGTCCATTCCAAGTGAATGAAAAATGCCACTGATGTTCATCATTCAAATACTGAAAAATGTATCTGCTAAATCAATAGACACATAACACATACTATGGTCAAGTAGGGAGTCTCCCTTCTAAAGAGTTTAACAGAAAAGACAGGGAGTGGAACCAAGACTTTGGTATTTGATAGCTCCTCCATAATTCTAATGATCACTGTTTAACACTATGAATAAATTTGGTTCATTACTTTAGTAAATATTTATTGAGTACCTGATATATCCCAGTGTTCAACACATACCATTCATCAGTGATATATAGATATAAACAAAGAGAGAGAATTGATGATATATGTATAAAATGTCTTACATAAACCTGGTATAATTTAATAAGAAATTAACATAGGTATATCATTTATGTCTGCGAGAAAATCCTTTTCTTCCCTTAATTTTTCTAATAGCTTTATTCACTTTAATTATTAGGAAAGCTGCTATTTGAATCCCACTTTCTTTAATTTTCTTGAAAGTATAAAATGGTTGTGGTTGAAATTTCTCTTCTTAGAGTAAATGCTCCAAAATGGAATTTTCATTCATCTTTGGCTATAAAATATATATGATTTCTATGCTGAATATTTTCCTGAATATTAATCTCTTAATGCAAGTCTGGTATTATCTCAGATTAGAGAGGATAGAATCTTCTGGAATCTCCCTTCAGCTCAAGCATGACTTTACCTTGTCATTAGCACTAGACTTGAAGGGGTGGATTTTCATGGTAAATATTCTCTCTCCTATAGAGCTGTGGATTATTGGATCTGTATGTAGATAGTTGATTTTATACACAATCTAGGAAATTTGACTCTGAATTTATTGAAAATCTTCCATTATCACCCATTTCATGTTATCTCCTATACCTTAGAGGGGCATGACCTGAATTTGAATTATTTTGCTACTTATGATATAAAATCTATTTTCAATATTAAAATGTCTCTTTAAATAGTGCACATTTAATTATTTTAGTAAATACTTTATTTCTGGTACCCAGCGGTAATAATAGCTCTCATAAATCTCCCCTGCTTGGGAAGTTAGGTCTACCATTATGTCCCCCAGTGTGTCTCCTGCTCCCCTCTCCTGCATGTCAGGTGTTTTCCTGCCCTTCCGGAGCTCACTCAGAGCGCTGGTACTTGCTCCACTGGGTTAGATGGGCTCAGCTCCCCCCACCTCTCTCGGCCCAGCCCTGGGCTCCTATGTGGGAGAAGCACGTGCCTGCCTCCGGCACTCTTCATCCGGGCATCACAGACATGAAGCCTGCTCCAGCTTCATCGTTAATGATGTTTTCTTTTTCTCAGCTTGTTCTGTCGCTTCATTTCCGTAAATGCTGTTTTAGGCATAAATAAATCAGCACTTACGCTACCATCCTTCCCATTAATCCCATTACTTTAACAAACAGCTACAAACGAAACAGTCATTTTCATTTTTGAAAATAAAATCTTCTTTGACAAGATGTGATGATGATTCCAGTTCCAAGAAACTGAACAAAATCTAGTTTTCTTCTGAATAAGCGGTCAGAGCGTTATCATTTGTATCCCATCTAGATGGAAGGGGTACCTGAAGCTTTTACTGATAGAAATGTTTTCTGCCTTAAACATTCCTTAATGTCAAGTATTCAACATAGAGGACACTCCTAAGCTTCCTGACCCACACAGCTATGTTTTCTGGACTTCTCATCCTTTTTATGAACTGTTTTTAAATTAAAGACTTTTACGGAGGTGTTACTAGATCCTGCATACTTTGTCATGGCTAGAGTTTAGCTTATAGTTAATTTGTATTGATCACTATAGCGTAAACCAGATTCGTAACTGAGTTAAACCTGAGGGGAAAAAAAAACCCAAAATAATTTTTCTAATTATTCTGTATTCCCTTATTCAAAGCACTTAGAGTATTAACTACAACAGCAAAGTTCCTAAACCTCATTAAACCTAAGTGTTTCAAGTGTAGGAGATTTTAATTAGCTTCTGCAATGCAGCAGTGCAATTCTCCTTAATGAGGAATGTACTGTGCTGAAATATCGATGCTGATATAATGAGTTTAGGGTTTGATGCCTAGAGGTAAGGCAATGATAAAACCATGTGTCTGTATGGCGGGATCTTCTCAGCTTTTGCTTTCTTTATTGACAAGCAGCTAACCCACATTTCTAAACACCTGACCTATTTCAGCACTTTGAGAGTGGGTAGAAGTCACCAATGGTGAAAAACTAGTTGTTCAGGCAGAGTCTGATGTACAGCATCACTGTCCAGGGTAGAGAGCTGGTTTCCTGGTCTTAATTTTCTTTATAAATGCAAAGTAGTGGGCTTCCAATTCTCAACAAATGAAACAAATTAAGCCATAGGATCAAATTTATTAATTTGAAGTAAAATCATAACTATCAAGCATACTGTAGGACCAAATCACTGATCATCTCTTCCATGAAAACATACTAATTTACAATGCAGGAGGATAGTTCCACCATGGGCACTACACTTGTCTCTGCTTTTTGACAACTGATTAATAAAGAGTTAATTTTAGAAATTAAGGGTCAGGGATATAGCTCAGCAAGTGCCACTGCCAGCCTGGCAAGTGCAAGGTCTTGAGTTCTACCCTAGTTTCACCAAAAAAAAAAAAAATAGGAATTAAAATATAACACTTGGCAAATATAGAAAGTGTATATTAATACTATCAAACCCTCTTTATCTGCTTATAGACTAGAAGGGTTTCTTTCTTTGAAAGCCATCTGCAGAGTTGTCAGGATAACTCAGATCACTTGGAAGGCACTGCCAATGTGACAGCTACAGAACTCTGGGATAGGGCCGGGTATTTAGCTCAGTAGTTCCGGTGCCTGTCCTGCAAGTGCAAGGACCCAGGGTCGATCCCAGTAACCACATACAATACTGGGTGTGAGACTCACGCCCAGCACCAATCAGTACCACATACCACAGTGCCGGGGGTGGTGGCTCACACCTGTAATCCCAGCACTCAGGAGGCAGAGGCAGGATTGCTGTGATATGAGTTGGAGGCTGAGCTCAGGGCCAGCCTGAACTACAAAACAAGACCTTTTTAAAAAAAAAAAAAAAAAAAAAAACAAGAACTCTGGGATGGTCCACCATTCACTGGTTACAATTACTCCCCTTCAAAACTCACCTTGGCTAACTAGTCTCTCTAGTCTAGGTCATGAGTCTCATGACCTCACCTTTTCCATACTGTGCAAATGAGGAGGTAAAGAATGCAGCTCCGTGACTTCTCCTTCCCTCACTGCCCTAGAACATTAGAGCCTCCCAAAATTATTAGTAGTCACAGAATTCTGAGGACAGATTATAAGAGCTTTTGAAATCTTTCTCTTCGTAGACTGTTCTTTTATTGCAGACATGTCATTATTCTTTAACAGGCCTATTTCACTTTCAGTTTTCTGCCATGAAAGTGAATAAATTCTTTTATGTGTTAATATGGTACACTATCAAGTAGTGTGGCTGTCAGTCAATTTAAACTTTATTCACAATCACAGGATAAAGTTCTTCAGACTTTTAATTGCCCTGGATTTCATGGCTTACAGCTCTCCTTCCACATTTAGAATCATCAGTTTGCTACTGAAATTCTGGTCAAATCATAGAAGAACTTGCTGAGTATTTCAAGTTACACAAAACAGTGACTCCCCATCTCTCCTGATTTATTTTTTGATCCCCCCCATGACTGTTCCTGGGATCTGGAGGTTGAACAGTAAACAATGAATGGATGTACACATAAAAATATTTAATGACCCCTTGTATATTGTAGAGGCACTGGTACTGAATCAATCTAAAATAGTTTCTGAAGAACATGCAGATTCCTACACCTCAGAAATAAAGTCTCATGATTCTCATGGTCTGCAACTCCCAAATTAGACAACAATGATATAAAAGATATCTCAATTTTTATATAATCTCAAGGCTGAAAGTTATCTAAATCTATCTACATATCTATGCTCATTCATATTCGTCCAGTTTCAAGCAACCCAAGTTAATGAAGAATCTTTTTCCTCTGGTCCCAAGAATTTTCTGAGTTGTCTGAAAATGGGATATGTCAGGTGGCAGTAAATTCCTCAAGGACAGAGAAGATACAAGCTTTGAGTACGGTGCTGAGCAGAGCGTGGTGGGTACTACATAGTACTAACTAACTGAATGATTTCTGAGTCTCTGCCTGTGTCCTGGATGGCTCAGCTATTTAGGTAGCAGTTATATAGAGGAAACATGAGGACCGGATGCTTGTTGAACTTTACATATTTGTTAAGGTCCTTTGAAGCAATAAAAAAATAAACAAGGCTGACAAGCACATATTGGGGTCTCATTGTTGCAATGGACTCTCTTCTAAAGTTAAACTTCCATTTCTTTCAATCTGTCCTTATACATGACTTAAATCTCTTTCCCCTCAAATCTGACATCCAGAATTACATAATACAACAGTTCAGAAGAAAATCTGAGTCTTGCCTTAATACTTACAATATTATACACTAAGGTTGTATTTGCTCCTTTGACAACATTTAGTTAGGCTCAGTTTAGGTTACAAGTGAGAGGAAATGAACTCAAATGAACTTAAGCAAAAAGATAAGATTATTGCAAAGACAAAGTACTTAGAAGGATAAAAGATAAAGAATTTTGATATGGGTTTTTACAGAGGATCAAAAAAGGATTAAATTCTTATTTATTTAACCACATAGAAAAGGCAAAATGACCTGAGTGTCAACTAGAATAAAGGCTAGAATCCTTCCAGGGCTCTTGCGTCAAGAAACATTGAGGCTTTACAGGTACCATATAATGTCAGTAACATGTCAATAACAGAAATCATTAACTCTCAGTTCCCTGAGATCAGAGTAAAAAATACTGGAAACAGACTTTCTCTGATGAGGCTTCAAGTCACCAGGGTCAGCTGACTATGGCTAACTTTAGTTGCCTAATCCCGTGTGTTTTTGTAGTTCTCAGAAAGAAGAGGGAAATGTCCAGAAGTTCCCCTAATGGATATCATCCACTACACTGTCATATTGCCAGCATATCTTGAAGTCAACATAACTGATACCACTAAATATGTTTTAGCATTGCATCCACCAAGCCATGTGTTTCCCGACCTTTCTATACAAAATAGACAGAGAGCTTGGAGACATCTAATTTCAAGGTACTACATTCATTTGCCTTTCTGTTAATTTATAAAAGGCAATTTATTTCTTTAGCCTCTCTTCATATCAAAAAATATTAAGTCTCAAAGTGCCAGTCAAGAGGAAATATATTACATTAAAACAGAAGAAAAATGGTAGGCCAAGGAATGGAAAGGGCATTTTATAAAAGATTTGGTGTGTAAAATATGTAATCATGTAGTTACATATTGTTAGGAATATTTCATGTGCTATATTTTATGCTAGAAAAAGAATTAATTACCTCAGTACAAAGAGGTAATTGGACTTAATAAGCATGAAAAATATGTCTCCGCAAGCAAGATGCTTGATAAACAAAAGCATGAAGAAAAGAAGGAAATCACATTCAAGTATTTTTTCTGGCTCTAAAAGGGATATTTGAGGTAGATATATGCAAAAAAAGACAGTGGAATTTTTGAAAGAATGATTCAATATCTGATAAAAAGGAGGACTTTGATGAAAGTTTCTTGGGCTTGATTCCAAGTTTTATCCACTCGTAGGATCATGATCAACATGAGTAAAGCAATACATGTGAGTCCTTGTTGGTTTGCAGATCTACTCAGTGAAGCCTGGCAAGGCCTCAGGGTATGCCCTGCAGGAGGAAGCAGTGTGGCAAAAGGTTCTAGAAAGAACAGAAGCCAGAGGCCCAGGACAGGCTGGTCTTGCTGTTTTTTGTAACAGTTCATTCTTGTGAAAACTGACTCACTCTGAGAGATCATTAATCACTTCAAAAGACAAGGCCAAATCAACTAAACACCTCCAACTAAGCCCCACATCTTAAAGGTTCCACTACCTCCTGACATCTTATAACTCAGGACCAATGTTCTAGCTCATGAATCCCTGGGTGGGCAGATTGAAACCATTTCCAAACCATAAAAAAAAAAAAAAAAAAAAAGAATCACTTGTTCCTGATAAAAATTAGAACTCTATGTGTTTTAATGGCTAATTCAAGTTTCTGGCGAGTCTGACAACAGAGTTAAGGCCTCTGAGCTGTGTTAATGGCTCAAGATCTGTGACAGCTTCTTACACAAGCTGTTCAGTGGTGGAAATGTTCTATAACTGTAATATTTAGTCAAGAAGCCACTGGCCACAGTTTGAATATTTGCAATGTGGCTAGTAAGTCTGAGGAGCCGAATTTTCAGTTTTACTTAATATCTAGGAAATCAAATAGTCACAAGCATTTAGTGACGAACACAGCTATGATGTGGGAAATTAGCACCAGTAAACAAGGTATTTCTGTTTTAAGTTCCACTAGAGGGCACTATCTGCCTCAACAGAAACAACAGCAATGTGTATTTCTCCATTTTCCATCTGTTAATGGAAAAAAGAATGGTCAGAATATTTAATTGATTTGGGGGCCTTGTCTTTTGAAGGGATTAATTAATTAATTAAGATTATGTAGTACACATTTAAAAAGAAAGAAAAAAACAGTATTCTGCACAATTTCATTTGCTTCCTCAAATAAAAATTTAAAATTATGCTTTCAGTTAGATTTTTCTGGGTTTTTTTTTTCTTTTTAAAATTGTGAAATGGGTACACTTTATATATACATCATGATCACATTCAACATTGAGACTTTGTACCAGGATATGACATGACTTGATTTTCATTTTTTCCCATTCCCCTACCCACCTTGCAACCCTCTACCTTCTCATACATAATCTTTGTTTCCCTTTTTTTTAACAGTCATGATTTTTTCTTTAATATACAAAAGTTATTATGAATTTCCAAAAGAAAAATTAGTAGTTGGACAAAAGTCATAAGGATTTTCTAGGATACACAATTTATCAAAATCTTCAGACATGCTCCTTAAACACTGTCCACATTTTCATTCTTGTATCCCATAAATCTTCCCATGACTCATAAAGATAATCCTCAAGTTACTTTTCACTTATTTTTCTTATATTTACTGATATATTCAATTCCATTGGCACATTTATTGAGCATGTAATATGTGCCAGACACTACCCCAGGTTCTGAATATATTATGATAAGCAAAATATGCAACAGTTTCTACCCTCTTAAATTCCAGAGGAACCAGACAAATAAAAATGAAACATATGGATTATCAGATATTGATTAGTATTATGAAAAATGAAACTAGGGAGTGGAGATGAACCTTCAGTTGAGTATAGTCAGTTAATAAAGGTCTCTGCAGAAAGGCTTCATTTCAGCAAAGACTGAAAAAGCTGCAGCAGGAAGTCCTGCACATATATGAGAGAAAAACCTTTTGGGCGAGAAGAACAACTAGTCGAATTAACTTTGCTCTTGTATGTTTGCGAAACTTCAAGATGCTAAGCAGCATAAATGAGTAGATTCTATAAGAAGAGAGATCAAGGAATTCTCAAGAGCCAAAGCAGGTGGAGTTCTCAAGACATCTTAAGGACTTCTATTTTGAGGAATATGGAAAGCTATCTTAAAAATGTATGGAATAGCAAGTTTTCTGCAGGACTGCTTCTGGAGCAGAGCTCAAATAGATTATGTGGGGTCTAGCAGTAAGAACAGGGGCAGAAAAGCAAGTCAGGGAGCTGTTATAATTACCCATCTGAAGAGAGTGAGGTGGCTCGGATCAGGTGGTACCAGAGGACATAAGAAGTGACCCTACATTCATTTAAGAGTTTGAAGCCAGCAGGACCGCTGATCAGTTTCCTATATTTTCTGCTGCTCCACTCCAGTTTTCCTTGTCACTTGTGTTTCAGAAATTACAGACATATTTCTCTGACAAGATGAAAAACGAAGAGAAGATATTATCTTCTCACCTCAAACCCTATCTCCCCAAAAAACAAATCAAATCTGTAATTTGATTTCTTCCCTTTAGAACCCATGGTAGAGGGATCTAGGGTGTGTCAGTCAGTTTTCTATCTCTGTTAGAGTATAAATGTCTGAGATAATCAATTTATCAAGAAGAAAGACTCACTTCAGCTCACAGTTTTGATGATAGGTGGCAGAGCATCAGGCAGGGAGTATGTAGTGGGACAGAACAACTCTCTTCAGAGCAACCAGGGAGCAAGAAGAGTGAGACCGGAAGTGGCTGGGTTCCCAAACTCCCTGTTGAAGGCTTGCCCCCATGACCTTACTCCCTTCTATTATGCTGCTGCTCACAAAGGGGCCCCCACCATCTCACTAAAATGTGCCACAGGCTAGTGACCAAGCCTTCAACTCATAAACTTTTGGGTGACATTTAAACTCCAAACCATCACACTGGGTAAGTGATTCCCTGAGGGAATGTTTTCACCAAAAGACATGGGGAAGAATAAGCTAGGACAGGGGAAGAAAGCTAAGCAAGTGTGTCTTACCCAGGTATTCCCTCAGCCTGGTGCCATAGGGAGCTTTAAAGAAAGAACTGGGCCTCGGAGTGGTCTCCATTTGAGGCCAAGGGTTGGTCTCCTATACTGCCGACAGTTAGGGGAGAAGGCAAGGCATACTCTCTATCTACAATACCCCCTATAACTTCCTTCTGCCATTTTGTTGGAGTAAGTTGTCTAGATTCAGATTATACTTTTCTTTTTCAACAAGTGTATCCTGTGATCATTGCCTTTCCTCTGGAGAAATTATTCTGGTGCTTGCTCACTCCTCCTACCAGCTGCTAGGAGGGCTGGTTATTATAATTCATAGCCACTTCCTTCTCCAATGAATTACTCTCAACTAACAACTTGATATCTAGAAGGAAGCATTTCCCAGTGAGGTAGTCTTCAGCTGCCACTGACAACTGATACAGTGTACAGAAGCCAGCCGCTGGTATAGTGGGGAGAGGGGTCAGTACACAGGAGGAGCCCTCCTAGACTACCTCAAGAAATGGCTGGGAGTGCAGCTTAATGGGCAGCTGCAGGCTTGTGTCGGTGAGGGACAGGGACTAAACTAAGAAATCCCGTGGAAGTTTTGCTATAAGGGCTGGTATTATAACGAGGGGCCCAGATCACCCCACCTCCATCTTAGCTCTGCCAAGGTGCCCCTTCCCTCCTTCAACAAGACAACAGTAGCATCTGAAGTGGCAAGACTAAGGAAGGGGCATCACGCTGTCTGGCTGCACTCATGTAGCGATGCAGTGACAGTTTGCTAGCCAGGAAAGGCCACCACCAGATAACCAGAGAGGATACTGAAGCAAGTTGTCCCAGTTTGTTGGGGAGAGTTGAAGGGAAGAAAAAGAAGTGAAGGAGAGACAGCTGTATGTCCTGTCCGCTGGACTGGGAAAAAAGATAAAGGGGGGAGCTTCTTGTCTGTACCAAATTCACCTTTTAGTTTTGTTTCTTCCCAATCCGATATTGCTTGCTCCTTTCCTTAGAAGCGTGGCTTGAGAGCACTTTATCAATGAATCACATTCGAAAGAATCAACATCTCTGGCTCTGCTAAGGGACCCTTACCAAAGGTGTGGCCCCTTTTTACCTAATTAGATAGAGAGGCTACTGGATACCACTTTTTCCCCAACCCTGATTCCAGCAGTGAGCCTTGACTCTTGCATCCTCGCTCCCTTGATACTCAAATACAAATGCAACTTCTTAACTTTTTTCTAATCCCGTCATTCTCCATCTTCAGTACACAAAAGGATCACCTGGAGTGCTCTCTGAAAGGGTAGGTTCTTGGGTCTTACCTATAAACCTTTTCCCCCTGCTTGGACCAGAAATCTGCATAGCTTTCAGATGCACCTGGAGATTATTCTGAAGCAGAACAACACTTGAGACAAATTCATTTACACCTTTCCGAACCCATTGCCACTACTTAAGTCGGAAGTCTTATCATGTCTTCCCTGTGTCAGTCTCTCAGTGAGCCTTTTGTTTTACCCCTTTCCAGTCCATTTCTAGTCCCAGCTTACAACGTGATGGAAGATGTTCACTCTGACCTAAAACACTCCATGGCTCCCCTCTGCACCGCACTGGACGAAGCCTACCTCTCAACCATGGCATTCAAGTTCCCCGCTGTTGAACCTTGCCTTCCTGCTCATGAAGACTTTGTACAGGTGCCCTCTTTGTGGGGTTTGGGGTTTTTGTTTCATCCTTTCCCTCCTACTTCTCTGTGTTGCTTTAGTCCTTCAGGCTGAGTTGTGAGCCTCTCTCTGCCATCATTTCCCTCCCCTGTCCTCACTGAGCCTGCTCCATTGTGTGTGCTAGAAGCGCCCACCCACAAGAACAACACTTTGAGTCAAGAATCCTCTATTAAGAGAACATTTTCTTTACACAACTCGCTGTTTACATATCCCAGGTTGGATTTCCACGGGTAAAAAGACCTGAAAAATCATCAGCATTTACCTAGGCCTGCCCCAGGCATTGGTGCCATTCCTTTCCAACTGTATTGCTCCGGATTCTGGCACTGATTATGACCTGGAGATCACTCGGGGCTTGGCTTCATGAGTTGCTCTGACCTCTAAGGACCGAGCTTTCCGAGTATCCAGCCCACACGAAGGCCCAGTCCCAGAGTCGGGACTCCAAACTTAGTGGTTGTTCCTGCTGCGGTCCCCTTAGAGAGGAGCAGGTAGAGTTGAAATCAAGCCCACAGTTAAAATGTTGACAGACCTGGATTTGAGGACAAACCTACCTGGATTTGATTCCCAGCTCTAACACTTAACTAGTTAGTCTCATCTAAATCAAATTACTTAACCTATAGTTGCAAATATAAAGATAAATCTTTTAATAAGGAAACTCACATAGATTCAATCATCGTATTTATCATATAGTAATTGAAATAAGATTGACAGACATACAACACAAGACATATAAAACAGTATTCAGATAGGGAATAGTGGGGAATGTTTGCTTTCCTGTTCTGTCCTGCATAGGTAAGTGTATTCAAGTAAATCCCTCAAGTCTCTGGGTATCTTTAACCTTTGCTGGACCCTTGACCCCTCACCTAGGGCTGCAGACTCAAAGTGTTACTTCCATAACAACCCCTCCTCCCCCTGGGGCTGGAGCAGCCTTGCACTGTCTATCTCAGGCAGGTCAATTCAACTTGGTATACTCCTTCGATGAATGAGAAGTGCCACAGCTAACAATGATTAAGAGTTTTATTTCACTTAACTCTCACAGTATCCAGTAAATTTGGTCTGATTTCAATTTTCTTACTGAAAATAAGTAAGATTATTACACATTTATGTAGTTCGAATTTCCCTTTTGCTTACTCACTTTTTAAGGTAATATCTAAAATAAAATTTAAAGAGTAGTAAAATATGATATTCCAGCATATTACAAATATTGACATTTTAAGCTATTACATTGCCTTTGGAATATAAATACCACAGCAATTTGATAATGATATCATCCATTTAAAAAATAAAATCAAAGGCTTTTCTTCAACTGTCAATTTTTCCTTGTTCATTTTCTCTTGTATTTAATCACAGTGCATTACATTTTATTTTGATAATCTTTTATTTATTCTATTTTATTCTCTGAAAAAATAGTATTTTGTAATTTCTTCTCATATTCTAAGTGTAAATTTTTCTTTTGAAGTGAATTATTCTTAAAAACATCATCAATAGTAAAAGTGATTAAGACATCATAAAGTTGTCACATATATATTGTTCAATGATTATTAAATCTAAAAATTGAACTATTACTGGAAACATTTTTAATAAGATGGATAGAATATTTTTAACCAGTTCCAGTATTTATGAACAATACTTTCTTATTAATAAAATGGAAAAATGTTCAGTAGCAATTCTATTGCTAAATCTGTAGTTGTTGTAATGAATACAAGAGCCAAGAAACATCATTCATATAAAAAATGAGAATGAGAATGGATGAAGTTTTGCCTGAGCAATATTAAAATTCTTTAAACTACTTCTGAATTAATTCCAAAAAGTACCTAGCGATCTAGCTTCAAAAATAATTTTTAATCTGTAAGATGACATCTGACTAATTATTTTCACTTTTATTGAAAACAAATAATCAGAAACCATTTGATTTGTCAAAGATTTTTAACCTCATATTTAGGATTAACTCCCTCAATACCAACACTGGAAATTCCAAATAGACTGTTTTGACACCCCAGTTCTCCCTATTGGAAGAGGAATGCATCATAGTAAATAAAAAAGTTCTTTGTTTCAACACTGATTCCACTTGGAATAGGACATAATGAGCTCTTTCATAGTAAACTGATTTCTACTGGGACTACTTTAAAACACGTTAGCCAGGCGGGTTAGGTGTCCTGAGGCTTACAACACCACGTGTTGAAAACATGCTCTAACATCCAAGGGGCTGTAACCTACTTCGGAACCACGGTCCCTCTGAGAGTCTGTTTCTCTTCTGTATTCACAAGAGGAGGTTTATTTTTCATGAAGCTCGCCTACCTTCCTATTTGGATCCACAAAAGGAGAAATAATTACCTCTGGCCCCTTTCTGAGCTTTCATTAATTAAACTCAGACGATAAGAAGGAACGGAGTCTGTCAACACACCTAGACAGAACTGTGTCACACACATTGTCTCCATTTTGGTCCCATCCAAAATCATTTATAACGCACTGTATAGTCTGGATCACGAGGACTTTATCCCAGGGCACTGTACGTTCTCCAGACCCACTGAGTCCCCCTAAAATCATGTAGTGTTACCCTCAAAATAGTTTATATTTTCCATTCTCCCTTTCATAGTCCTATGATTACCATCAGGGTGTGAATTTTTCTTTTTTGTACACTGAAAAATTGGCATGCATTTTTTCCTGTTTAATCTGCTTTATCAGAGTTTTCCCAATGAATCTTGAAAGAATGGAGGAGAGGTTTCTCTTCTCCCTACAGATTCACTAAATCATTTTTCTGCCTGATTAATTTGGCATTTGTTTTTTCAAATTCTTTCCTATTAGCTCTAGATATATTTCTAAATATATTGAAATGTTTTATCCTCAAGCATGTAAATTCTTCTAATGACACTGAGCACAAAATTTTAAAAAAACAACTACATACCTAACTACAGAATTGTGTGTGTGCGCACGGGCTTGCGCACGTGCGCACGCGCGTGTGTGAAGGATCTGAAAATAAGGAAGTCAGCATTACATGCCAGAATTTGTATCAAGTGGACTTGCAGGTTAGAGTGAAAACAGCATCAAGTGAGGGACAGGAACACAACAGAGCTTCAGTTTTTTGTATTACCCATCAATTTGTGCCTTTTTTTTAAAATCACTTTTTGTGTTTGAAAACACTCTTGTGACTTTGAGGTGGTCATTTAACATTTGGTAAGGATTTTACTGGAAAAGTTTAAACAGACTCATTATAAAAATTGATATCCTTCAAATGTCTTTTAGACATTTATGTTCAACACCCATAATCAACACCCATAATCAACCAGGAGATTAAAAGACACGCAGATACACCCATACAATAAATTATTGAGAGAGAAAAATAAACCAATCCAAAATTATAGTTGAAGATGTCCAACACTCTTGGACGGTATTAAAATTACAGAAATAAGCAAGAATATAGAAAGGATATATGATGCTATCAAGGAATCTAGAAAACTCCATTTATCAGTAACAATACATCCTCTCAGATCTACGTGGGGCATCTCTCAAATAGAACAACTGTTAAGCATTAGCCAAATCTCAGCAAAATTTAAAATATCTTAACAGAAGTCACTAATTTAAAAATTCAGGAAATGCTTAAATGTTGGAGACTAAATCTGATAAGAGCTCATAGTGTTTAGTTTTTGTATTTTTGTTACTGGGGATCAACCTCAGGACCTTGTATTTATGAGGTAGGTATGGTACACTGAGCTAAGTCCCCACCCCCAGAGCTCATGTTTTGTAGAATGTATCATATGGAAAATAAGAAAATATTTGCAATAAATCATTATTAAATTTTATCAGCTTGTAAATCATCTCTTATTGAGGAAATACTACCTTGAAATGTTTATAGTAGAAAACAAAAACATAAGATCTATAATATATAAAATTAAAAACAGTAAAGAAATTAAAACTCATAAAAGGCTGTTTTCATTTTAAAAACAATTGGTTACACTCCAGATAGAATGATCAAGGATAAAAGAGTAAGCAGAAAATAGCAATGTCAAGAATAAAGTAAAAGACATCACTACAGATCCCACAGACATTAAAAGAATAGTAAATAAAATGACCAGAAAAATCTGAGTAAACTATGAATTTATAATTACAATGTATCACTAAAGAAATTCAAGCCCAAAGTAACTTTATTGATGACTTTATGAAACATTTTAAAAAGCATTACTTAAAACCTATGCAAGTTGTTTTAGAAGATGAAGAAGTTCTATATTCCAACTTATTTTCTGAAAAACAATTCAAATAACAAGTCAGATAAAAGATACTATAAAAATAAAAGACATACATACCAACTTCTGTCATCTATGTAAACAAATTTTCCTGAAGAAGTATTTTAGGATGCTGATTTGGTATGTAATATGGGCACTATAGCATAGCTTTTCTGGAATTTCTTTGACTGTCATTAGTGACTTTGGGTACCATGTACACTGCAGTTGAATCAAAAAGACCTATTGTGTCTGGGGGACTCACACAGATAGGGATATTCTAGCAGTACAGGAAGGGGCACTATACACAGCAGTGAGTGTGGTTGTCCATGGTGTGGCCACTCTGATACTGGGAACTGAAGCACTAGTTGGGTCATGGACATTATTCTGGGCACCATTAAGGCAAGTTCTTCCCTGACAAGGGTCTGTGGCACTGGCGTCCTAAGCAGCAATGGGAGCCTAAGGCACTAAATTTCAGAGTGTGTGCTGATTCGAGACTGAACTCTATGGAGCAGAGAAGTGGCAGCAGGGGGCAGGGGGTTGGCCCCTCAATCCCTAGACAAAAATAAATCTTTAATAATATAATAGTAATAAATTGCATCCAGTAATATGTAGAAAAGATAAAGTATGTTGACCTAATGGAATTGATCCCAGAATGCAGTTGTTTTTAATATTTATAAATCAATCAATGTAATTCAACAAAATGATACTGTCAAAGTAAAAGAAAAATAGAACATTTTAATAGTCAGAAAATTCATTTACAAGATCAAAATCATGATAAAAATTCCTATTTTTATAGAATAGAAGGAATTTGTTTCAATATCCACAAATATCCTGAAGGTAATATTACAGTTGTGAAAAAAATTAATATATTTTCCCAAGGAGTGTGAACACAGCAAGAATGTCCATGCCTATCACTTTTACTAATCTTCATTCTGGGTGTTATAGTCAATGCAATAGGTGAGAAAAATAAATAAACTGCATATACTGGAATTAAATGAATTAAACTGCTTTACTCAAAGATGACAGGACAAATGTAGGTGAAAATTCTGAAAAAAAATCTATGAAAGTCTGAGGCAGTTAGTGAATGCATTTCAAAGAGTAATAGGACACAGTGTCAATAAATGAAAGTCCTTTCTAATATTCAAAGGGAAATGGAATGTAAGGGTAAATAACAATGGATAAAATAATGAGATGACAATAAAAAAGAAAGGAAACAATGCTTATGTATATAAGGGGGTGGGGTAGTAGGCTAGGGAAGGGAATGGAAAAAAATGAGAATTATGTTGTGTCATACTGGTACGAATTCTCATTGTTGAGTGCAATCGTGATGTGTATATATAATGTATCAATAAAGATTTGAATTTAAAAATAGTCATTTCATCCTTTCTATATTTAAATAATGAACTGGAAAGAGTTAACAATAGCATCACCGAATGTAAAAGAGGGAAAAACTTTCAGCAAATACCGTAGGTACTTCTGAAGGACTACAGAGACTTGAATAAGTGGAAAGCTGTACTAAGTTTATGGGTTGGAATAATCAGTATCACTAAGAGTTTAATTTTTCCTAATTAGTCAATAAATTCAATGAAACATCAAGCTACCAGAGGATATTTTTTCAAAACTGAAAAACAAATCTACAATTTAAATGGAAGTATGAAGGACTCAGAAGACACAAAACCATTTTCAAGAAGAATAAGTTGGGAAATCTAACACTACCTTTTTTCAAGGATTTATATAAATAGAGAAATTTAAACTATGTGGTGATGGAGCAAAGGAAAACCATACAGATCAGTGCAATAGAATAAATGATTCAGAATGATCTATCGACAAAGAAAACCCCAGCCCCTGATGGATTCACTGCTGAATCCACAAGAAATATGGAGAAGACTGAATGTCACTTAATGCTCAAATTCTTCAATGAAAATGAAAGGGAAGCAATACTCCCAGATTCATTCCTGGAAGCAAGCACTGTCCTAATACCAAAACTAGAGAAAGATCAAGAAAAAAATGACAACTACAGGCCAATCTCCTTAATGAACATAGCTGCAAAAATCCTCAATAAAATACTGACAAATATATCATCAAGATTGTACACCAAGATCAAGTAGAGTTCATCCCAAGGATGAAAGGATAGTTCAACATATATAAATTAATAAATGTAACACAGTATATTAACAGAGCCAAGGACAAAAACCATATGATTCTCTCAATAGATGCAGGAAAATAATTTGAAAATCATCTGTTTATGTTTTTTTAGAAAACTTGTAGAAAATTGGTGTATATGGTCTTTATCTCAATCTGATAAAAGTTATCTATGACAAACCAACAGGCAACATAATACTAAATAAACAAAAACTGAAAGTCTTCACTCTAAAATCAAGAATAAGACAAAAATACCCACAGTCACCACTTCTATTCAATATAGCTCTGGAAACATTAGCCAGAGAAATTAGACAAAAGAAAAAAAAAAAAGGGATAAGGGTAGGAAAGGAAGAAGTTAAATCATCATTACTTGCAGAAGACATGATACTCTTCATAGTAGACTCCAAAAGCTCCACCAAAAGCCTTGGAGACTTAATATCCAAATTCATAACATAACTGGATACAAAGTCAAGACTCAAAAATCATAACCTTCTTGTACATGAGTAACAAACTCACACAGAAATTAGAGAAACACCTTTCACAGTAGCATCCCCCAAAGTAAAATATCTAGGAATCAATCTAACAAAGGAAGATCTCTACACTGAAAACTACAGACCTAAACAAATGGAAATGGAAGAGGATATCAAAAATAGTGAAAATGACTATACTTCCAAAACTGTACAGATTTAATGCAATTCTGATCAAAATTTTACAGATTAAATTCTCAGTCTCTCATCTCTGACTTATTTTTCTCCATGAACTTTTCACCATCTGACATACTATTTTACTTTAAAATGTTATTACCAATTTTATTTTATATAATTTATGTGTAATTAAATTCACTTCAAGTTATCACTGATCTGTAGGTTTTTTTTTTTTTTTAAATCTATGTTGACTTTGATTTTAGTATCAGGAAAACTCTAGCCTGGTAAAATTACTTAAACTCATGAAAAGAATCTGGGTGCAGCTGATATTTGATAGAATCCAACCAATATCTCATGTTTTCTGTATGAAAAAATTTTTAGTTAAATATTCAATTTCCTGGTTGATGTAGGACGGTTAGTTTTGATATCTTGTGGCTTTCAAGGAGTTTAGATATTTAATCCATATTTTGATTTATTCACAGGAGTTCAGTAATAATAATGCTTTTTAATATATTTTTACTATCTTAATTTCTATATGGTACTCTGTGGCATTCCTAATACTGCTTTTTTGTGATTTCTTTTTGTTAATTAGATTCACTCAAGGTTTATCATTTTTATGTATCTTTTAAAACACCAGCTGTGATTCATTGACTTTCTGTTATTTGTTGATTTTCTATTATACTGATATCTACTTTCACCTTTATTATTTCCTTCTTTCTATTTATTTTATGCCAATTTGCTCTTCCCTTATCTTCTTTTTTTTTTCTTTTTAAGGGAGAATTTGATATCACTGATTTTAGAAATCTTCCAATATAAACATTCAAATATATAAATTTCTAGCAAAATAGTTCTTAAGCTGTCCCACAAAACATCATATATTTTCATTTTCACTTAGTTTCAAACTTTCTAACTTTCTGGAAGTTCTGTCTTTGATCCCTTCAGAGGTATATCATTAGTTTCTACTATCTTGCATATTCCCACAAATATTTCTATTATAAATTTTTAATTTAATTCCATTGTGGTTATAAAATGCATTCTATACTGTTTCAACCATTTTAAACTTAGGGACACTGAAGAGTATCACCATATAGTTTCAGTGAATTTTAAATGTATTGGGAATTATTTTATGAACTATCATATAGTCTCTGTTATTTAATTTTATGGGTACATTTATAAAGATGAAGTTTTGTACTGTCATGTCGGTGATGACATTACTATAGGTGTCAACGTCCACAAGTATAGGTTCATTTGGCTTTGAAGTCACTGAAGTCTGGTGGCCCAGTTCTTTTCTGTCTATTTTTCTCATCTATAACTGATTGAATGTTGTTAAAATCTTTTGCCATAATTATAGACCTGTTTATTTCTACTTCCAGTACTGTCAGGAGTTGCTTCATATGTTTCAATCTCTATTATTGAAAATATACATACAAGGTGGTTGTCTTTCCTTTGATTCTCTTATCACTACATAAGGCTTTTTTTTTTTTCATTCCTGGTGATATTCTTTGTTCTAACATTGTTATTTGACATTTAAAAAGCTGTTCCATCTTTAGAGTAAATACTATTTTCATGATGTGGGTTTTTTTTTTTTCCCATTTTCTTACTTTTAAGCTATCTAACTTTTTATGCAATATCTGTGTTTTAACTGGAATTCTTAGCTAATTTATACTTTGTTATCGATATTACTGACTTTAACTTATGTTCTTGTTTATATTACTAAACTTTTATTCTTTTTTTTCTTATTTTCCTGTTTTCTTTTGAATTATTTATTATATTTCATCAATTTTTTTTTTTTTTAGGTTTTTTGAGACAGGGTCTTGCTTTGTGGTTCAGGCTGGCCCTGAGCTCAGCCTTGAACTCACAGAAATCCTGTTGCCTCTGCGTCCGGAGTGCTGGGATTACAGGCGTGAGCCACCACGCCCGGCACTGTAGTATGTGGTACTGGTTGCTGCTGGGGTGAGTCTCCACGCCCAGTATTGTTATGTGGTTACCAGGGATTGAACCCGGTCCTTGCGCTTGCAAGACAGGCTCCAGAACCACTGAGCTAACTCCCCAGCCATACATTTCATCAATTTTATCTCCACTGTATATTGGATTTTTTTAGTTTCTCTAGGGATTACAATAGACATTGTTCATTTATCCCTGTCTTCAATAATCTAAAACTTTATAGTAACATACATTTACTTTTTCCTTCCTGTCCCTTGTGCTCTTAGTGTCACAAGTTTTAATTCTACATGTTACAAATTCCATAATACATTGGTATTAGTTTTGCTTAAAACGGCTATTAATATTTTAAGAGTTAAAAAACTGTTAAACATCTATCCCACAGACCCCTGTGTCCCAAACTGTATACCAAAGCATCCAAGACACTAGCAAAACCACAAAGGCATCATGGGACACAAAATTTTCTAGGGAATCATAATATCTGATATTTCTTGGACACTGCAGGATTAGCTTGAGGTAACTGTTTAAATATCAGATCATGTTTGCTTTCATTTTTGGAGGTTTTTTTTCCTGGTGTCATATTTAGGAACTGGCAGTTAGTTTCTGTAATGTAAAGCAAGTATCACACAAAAATCAGTGTGGAAAAGGAAATGCAGGTGGCAACATCCAAGCTGATTCCAAGGTCTTAAAACCTCAATATCTAACAAGCGCACATGCACTCCTGGTCACTGTAATTGCTTAAGAATCAATTTGAATATTATATTCCATTCTAATTTACATGTCTTATTTCAAATGGCTACAAAGTTGACTTTTTTTTCTGGTACTATGGATCTAACTTGGGACCTTGTGCTTGTGAGGCAGGCAACAGAACCACTGAGCTAAATCCTCGGCCCTACGGCTATGAAGTTGTTAAATAGAAATACTTTAAATTGTGTGAACATAACTTCTTAATAAATGGAAGTATTCAGTATCACCTTAGTTCTGTGGGTACTGTAAAAAATTTACTGACCTGGTAAGGATATTATAACTGGAGAAACTTTGGGAGCCTCTACCATCATTATGATTATCTATCCATTAAATACAGTAGCTTGGATGCTTTTCCAGCAGACTTGAAATAATGTTTGATTTCTATTAAATTCCTATGAAAAAGTGCAAATATAATGCCCTCATTTTAACAAAAACAAGATTCTGCAGTTTGGGCAGATGTGTATCTGCTGTGGTTGCCTGCCATGACATGAGCTTGGAGGAATTTGTGAAAGAACATTCATTAGGCTATTCGTAATGTTAGCTTATGAGAAAGAGAAGAAGAAAAGGGCACATATTTTTTAAATTGAGAGTAAATGCATGAAAAGTATCCAATTTTTGAATAGTCACATATAAAGATGAGTGTGGAGGTGTGCAGAGAATGAAAGTGTCAAGGTGGCCGCTCAGATGTGAATGGTGGTTGGCTTTGACGACCACCTCATACTCTTTTACATCCTTTGGCTGTTTTATGGTGCACATGCCACATTTTTCTAACTGGAAAAATTAAGATTAGTTTCCTTGTTTCAAAATTGTCTTAACTATCATGACTTTCCTCACAGAAGCTGGCCCTGCTTTCTCCAAACGCACCTCTTTGTGCTTTTCCTGCTTTCTCTCCACCCAAACTCGCTCTAGAGAGCCAGTTTCTCCCTCACTCTTCACTTTTACTTTTTCAAATAAGCAATACAAAAATAAAGATTATTTTAAACAAGCATAGATATTAGATATGTCGTATTCTGGCTTCTATAGTGAAAAAAGGGGTCCAACCTGTCCTCTCAGCCCAAGGAATTACAAGCTCAGTATAGTAAAGTCAAGGTGTCTTCTTCTAACAAAGATTCCCCGGAGTTTGGATGAATTGTCTCATCTTTCCATCTGGCAGAACTATCCTGCCTTCGTGAAAACACATTGCCAGTGATTCTTCTGGCAAGTGACTTCGGTCAAGTGACAGCCCTAACTCAATCAACTGTCCCACTATGGAACGACCAGCCATGTGCCCAGAGTCCCAGCTCCAAACACTCATTTCCCTTTTCAGTTACTTTTAATAGTGTGAGCATGAAACATACAGAGAGAGAGAGAGACACCCACACAGAGAGAGACAGAGACAGAGACACACAGAAAGACAAGAGAGACAGAGAGAGAGAAAATTAAAAGGAAAGATGTGCTAAGACTAGAACTTGCTATGCAAAACTGGGACACATTTGGGCCAGGGAGTTAGCTCAGTGGTTCCGGCGCCTGTCTCGCAAGCGCAAGGACCCAGGTTCGATTCCCCGGTAACCACATAACAATACTGGGTGTGGAGACCCACACCCAGCAGCAACCAGTACCACATACCACAGTGCCGGGCATGGTGGCTCACGCCTGTAATCCCA
This sequence comes from Petromus typicus, assembly GCA_004026965.1. NCBI lineage: Eukaryota > Metazoa > Chordata > Mammalia > Rodentia > Petromuridae > Petromus > Petromus typicus. The sequence continues at coordinate 71,522 of PVIR01005535.1, forward strand.
GCACTCGGGAGGCAGAGGCAGGAGGATTGCTGTGATGTGAGTTGGAGGCTGAGCTCAGGGCCAGCCTGAACCACAAAGC